>CM054063.1:209243090-209449218 GCA_028641055.1 Alopecurus myosuroides | reverse complement strand
CCCTCCCCAGGTCACTCTGGTATCTGCTTGCTACACTTAGCATAAAGGACACATCTGGTCTAGTACATATCATGGCATACATGATGGATCCAATAGACAAAGCATATGGCACCCACTCATGTCCTCTCGCTCATCATCTGTCTATGGACATTGCTTCTTGCTAAGCGGTTTGTCGTGAACTAGAAGTGATCCTTGAGTAGAGTCTCCCATACTAAACCTCTTTGGTACTTTCTCTACATATGTATCCTAAGTAATCCTTGTTAGACGTCGAGCTCTATCTCTATAGATCTTGATGCCTAATATGTAAGTTGCTTCACCCAAATGTTTCATCGAAAAACTTTTTTTAATGAGTCCTTAATGGTATTAAGAAAAGTTTTATCGTTTCCGTTCAACAACATGGCATCCACATATAGTATCATAAATGCTACACCACTCCCACTCACTTTATTACAAACACAAAATTCTCCGCCATTCTTCATGAAGCCAAACCCTTTGACCACTTAATTGAAGCGAAGATTCCAAGTCCGTGATGCTTGATTCAATCCATAAATCGAAGCCTGAAATTTGCATACCTTTCTAGCACCATTTGGATCGACAAAACCTTCAGGTTGTACCATGTGCACATCCTCAGTTAGCTTCCCGTCCAGGAAAACCGTTTTTACATCCATCTGCCATATCTCATAATCGAAATATGCAGCTATTGCTAGAAGTATCTGAACAGACTTAAGCATCGCTACGGGAGAGAACATATCATCGTAGTCAACTTCTTGAATTTGTCGAAACCCTTTTGCGACAAGTTGAGCTATATAAACAATTACATTAACGTCTACATCTGTTTTCTTCTTATAAATCCATTTATTTTCTATGGTATTTACGCCTTTGGGAGGGTCTACCAAGTTACAAACTTGGTTCTCATACATGGAGTCTATCTCGAATTTCATGACACTCTGCCATTTAATGGAGTCAGGGCCCATCATGGAGTCATTGTATGTAATCAGTTCATTGTTGTCCAACAATAATACTTGTTCTCCCAGTCTCTCCAATGGAATACGAAGTCTACCCGACCTACATGGTGCAATAGGTGTATTGATGGCTGCAATTGGTGCAGGCTTGGGAGGCTGTCGCACCCGGACTTCTAGAGGATACTCATCGTACGAACTGAACAGTATTTTGATTGAGTTACGGGGCTTACCGGCACCCGCATCTCTTACGAGTAGGCCAACACTTATGTGTGACAACCAATCCTTACTATTCACCGTCGATGTAAACTATCCCGTAGAAATCAGGACACTACCATTGACGTACTTCATACCATACACACATGGTACGTCAACGGCTTTGAACAAGATGATAACACAACATATCTCTAAGACACAAAAGATTGAAATAATTGCAACTGGCCCTCACTAGGGCAGAGAATAGCAAATACAATCATCCAGAGGACACATGTCCCAACATATCATCATTACATAGCAGCGGAAACACTCAAAGGGTCTGAGTACATACAAGTCCAAATAGTCTTATGAAGCCGGGAATGAAAGAAAAACGGAGCCCATCCACGTAGACTCGGATCCTGCCCGGGTTCGCTATCTACTCGTCAGCAGCCTCGTCAAACTCCACGTAGTAGCCATCACCTGGATCCTCGTAGGCGTAGTCTGCGGAAACCACAGCCCCAAAGGGGTCAGTACATAAACGTACTAGCAAGCAAGACTCACAGTTCACCAAAGTGTAGCCCGTCAACACCAAGCACAGATGCCTTGGGTTCAAAACGGAAGAATGGGGATATAACAGATGCTGCAACTGGCTGCGCTAACCAACTACAGAGATTCTACCACTTCCGGCTAACAGAAAGAAGATAAGATCGAGTATTGTAACCAACTGAAAGATAACTTCAAACAAACCCATCATGGATCTCGCCCCTTATCCAAAGAAGCAATCCGAGGATAACTCACACAGTTGGATTAAAGATGAATCAAGTTATTGTGTCAATAATCCCATTACTAGTCAAGTTGTTACTCATTGGGTGTGAGATTGTGAATCATTAGGTTTAAGTTGTCCTGAGTACTTGTTAGCCAGTACTTTCACCAAGTTAACCATAACCGCGGAAAACACGGCTTCTCGAGAAGATTATCCCTGCAGGGTTGCACCAATTTGGCCGTACACGTATGAATAACCAGCCAGATGGGATGCCTCCCACCAAGCGGGGCACTCAACACAACTCAACTCTTCTTCGCATCAAGCCCAAAGCACCTTGGGCGCACGGCTAATCGAGCCCAGAAGAAAAGGGACCCTCATAGCACTCTAAGAACGTGTCCCCCTATATGCCAACTATAAAAGTTCATGTGAGTGATAACTTGCCTGCAAACTCAGCAGCCTGGTACTGAGCTAGATCCTCAGAAGGGGTGCTGTAAAGATCGTCTGTCTCAACGTCGTCGTCTATTCGAGAAGAATCAAACAAACAAGACAGAAATATAAACAATCAATATCATGGCATAGTGCACAATCATGGGATGATGCATGTCAAGTTAATGGAGGCATCAAAATAAACTAGTGGACCTGGTAACACAATTTAATTGGACCCATATGCAATTTTGAGTTGCATATGAAAAACCCATGGATTTTGGTTGAAACAATTGTTTTCCAGTTAACCAACAAGTGAAAGTGGATTAGTATGATGCATGGATGAGGAAAACAACAAAATAACAACAATAGAACCGATTGGAAATAAGGTTTACCAATTTAGAAATTTATTTATTAAGTTAGGGAATTTTTGGTTCCTTAAAGGGCTTACACAAATAGTTGTTGTTTTCATCAATTTAAATTGTGCAAAATAAATAACAAGATTCATATTTGAAAAGAATACCAAATTTTAGTTGGATTACATGTTTCAAATATTGAAATAGGAGTTAGGATGAATTTATTATGACTTAAACAAGATTAAACAAGTTTTAAATGAATTTAAAACAAGTTTGAATATTATTTGTATTTTATTTGTGCAAAACATAAATTCAAACTCACATTTGAAAAGTTTATACTTTGATGGTTTGTAAACATATTTTGCATGTTCAAAAATAATTTAAATTGAGCAAGTTATGATTTTATCAAATTTGAATAATTTAAAAAAGGTTTAAATTATTTAAGCAATTTAAATTATTCAAAACATGAAACAAAATTTATATTTGAAAAGGTTATTTGAAATAGCATGGAAAACATATTTTATTTGCATTAATTGGATTAAGTATGAATTAGTTATGGATTTTAGCAAATTACAATTGAATTATTTGAATTCAAATTTGAATTGCATTTGGAAAATTCAAAACAGAGAACAAATGCTATAGATAGATAGACAATTTAATTTAGAGCAGTGCACATATTTTATTTTTATTAATTGGAGTTATAAAATAAAAGTTATTCACTTTTTAAGTTTAGGGACCAATCTGTAAATTGGAGGGACTTGTTTCGAAAACAGAAAATTAGAAAAACATTTTATACGCACAGGGGGTCTACCCTGGCCACTGCCAGTGGGCCACAAGGCCACTGGTGCTTGCGTGGCCATGGTGTGGCTGACAGGGGGGCCACCCTGTCAGCGCCGCGGTGCAAAAATGTGGTTTTTATCGCGGAGCCAGGGACTCGAACCCTGGATCTCCCCGTGCGCGCGCTGTGCTCTGAACCAGTGCGGTGTTTGGCGTTTGTTTTCAGTATACGCATCGCTGACAGGATAAGGTGTTGCTGCGTTACTGAAATTTTAACTGAAACTCGCGCGACTGAAACCCGACAGGGGCTACCGGCGGCGATCACCGCGGCTGCTCGTGGTGCTTGCGCGTGCTGGGTGGTGGTGATGTGCGCGTGCTTGCGGGCATGTAACGGAGAGGATGAGGAGGTCATGGTGGCGCTCACTGTCGTTGTCGTGGAAGCAGAGGGTCGAGGGGGGCGCGGCCGGCGGCGACGTCGAAGATGGCGGCAGCGATGTGGTTGATCTCCGAGGTAGCTAGGGTGTCCAACAGATAGAGGGGAAGGTGGTGGTTTGGTTCTCGTAGATAGGTGGGTGGAAGGCGCGGCGAGGTGGAGGTGATCAACGGGGTTTCAGACACGGCGTCTCCGGCGAGGTGACAGAGAGGTGGGGGAGGTGGCCGCGAGAGGGAAATCGGCGGCGGAACGAGGGAGAAAAAGGAGCAGGGGCTAGGGCTAGGTCTCCGGGGTCCTAGGGGGTCTTATAGAGGCCAGGGGAGCCCTGGTGGCCGTCTGCTCGGCCGCGGCGGCGACGTGGCACCGGTGGGATGTCCGCCGTACAGTTAGACGAAGGGGGCAAAACGCGAAGCGGTATGCAGGCCGCTGGGGTGGGCTGGGCCTGCGCTAGGTTAGCTGCCGCGCGCGCTGCTTTTTTCCTTTTTCTAATTTTTGTTTTTCTGTTTTTTTTTTGCAGCAAAAGAAAATGGAAGAAATAGATAGGTTTTTGAGTTGATAAAAATTTGGAAAAATTCATGTGAGTTTATTAGGTCAACATCCACCAAATGTCAACTTTGGTTTTTGAAAAGTTCAATTTTATTTGCTGTTTTGTAATTGTTTGAAATTGGATGAATTTTGGGGATTAAAATTGATTATTGCAACAAGATTTTAAATAGGGTTATCACATAACTTTAATTGGAAACAAATGAGTTTATTTGTTTTGGTATTTTTCATAATTTTCAAATTAGGTGTTGTTTGATGATTTGATTTGAATTTGAAAGCAATTTGGAATTAATTAATGGAAATAAAACCCACCATTTTATTAGTTGATTCATTATGGAATGATTGGAAATAAAATGAGACTTTGGATTGCAATTTTGATTTGAAAAATATTGTAACATGACAAGTATGAAACACATCATTTGAAATTGTTTGAATTTCCATTATGAAAACAGAATAAAAACAGATACAAAACAAATAGTAACAAATGCAAATAAGGAAATAAATATGATGACATGATGCAATACTTTAATTAAACATTCTGGGGGTATTTTCATACTTGGGATGTTACAAAACGCCCCCCCTTGAAGGAATCGCGCCCCGAGATTCCTTACTGAGAAGAGAAAAGGTCCGGATACTTCTTGCGAAGATCCTCTTCGGTCTCCCACGTTGCCTCTTTATCGGAATGATGCGACCACTGCACTTTCAAGAACTTGGTGCTCTTGTTGCGAGTCTTACGCTCGGTCTCATCGAGAATTCGAATAGGGTGCTCCTCATAAGAGAGATCATCTTGCAGTTCAATGGAATCATGATCAACTGCACGATCTGGGTCTTTGAAACACTTCTTGAGCTGTGACACGTGGAACACATCGTGCACCTTGGATAGTTTTTCTGTAAGTTCAAGACGATAGGCATTTTCCGC
The DNA here is from genome assembly GCA_028641055.1 of Alopecurus myosuroides. NCBI lineage: Eukaryota > Viridiplantae > Streptophyta > Magnoliopsida > Poales > Poaceae > Alopecurus > Alopecurus myosuroides. The sequence goes on along the minus strand of CM054063.1, from coordinate 209,443,850 downwards.
ACGTCTTGAGAGAATGTTGAAAGGACCAATGTATCTTGGTGCAAGCTTTCCTTTCACACCAAAACGATGAGTGCCTCTGAGGGGAGTTACACGGAGATATGCCTTATCACCAGGTGCATAGATCATATCCCTGTGCTTGCTGTCATAGTAGCTCTTCTGACGAGACTGAGCAATCTTGAGATTGTCGCGAATGATACGAACTTTCTCTTCGGCTTCCTTAACAATGTCAGGGCCTAAGAGTGAACGTTCACCAGCTCCAGACCAATTGATTGGACTCCTGCATCTGCGGCCATAGAGTGCTTCAAATGGTGCCATGCCTAGGCTTGCCTGGTAGCTGTTGTTGTAGGAGAATTCAGCATATGGAAGGCAATCCTCCCATTTCATGCCAAAGGAGAGACCACATGCTCTGAGCATATCCTCGAGAATCTGATTGACTCTTTCGACTTGCCCCTGAGACTGAGGGTGATAAGCTGTGTTGAACAGAAGTTTGGTGCCCAAAGCTTCTTGAAAACTCTTCCAGAAATGAGAAGTGAAGATACTTCCACGGTCTGAGCTTATTTCCAATGGAACACCATGAAGAGGAACAATCTTTGCTGTGTAGAGCTCTGCTAACTGGCTAGCTGAGATAGTTTCCTTGACAGCAAAGAAGTGAGCTACTTTAGTGAGACGGTCAATAACAACGAAGATTGCATCGTTGCCCTTCTTGGACTTTGGAAAACCAGTAACGAAGTCCATTTCAATCATGTCCCACTTCCACTCAGGAATTTTCAAAGGTTGGAGAAGACCGGCTATTTTCTGATGGACTGCCTTAACACGTTGACAAACGTCGCATTCAGAAACGTATTGAGCAATTTCACATTTCATGCCAGGCCACCAATACAGAGTCTTGAGATCCTGGTACATCTTTGTACTTCCATGATGGATGGAGAGAGGAGTTTCATGAGCCTCCTTGAGAATGACATCTTTGAGACTTTGAACTTGAGGAACTGCAATGCGTCCTTCGAAGAACACAGTTCCTTTGTCATCAATTGAGAAGGACTTGAATTTATCATTGCCTTCTTTGATGTGCTCTGCAATCTTCTTGATTTCAGCATCACGAAGTTGTTCAGAACGAATCTTGTCCTCGAGAGTTGGACTAGCTATCAAGCTTGCAAGATATCCTTGAGGAACAAGACCAAGGTTCAGCTTCTGGAATTCTTCATGAAGTGGAGGTTGGCTTTCCATGATCATGAGATTATTGCAATAGGATTTGCGACTGAGAGCATCGGCCATAACATTAGCCTTGCCTGGAGTGTATGAAATGGTGAGATCAAAGTCTTTAATCTTTTCAATCCATCTCCTTTGCCTGAGGTTTAGATCTGGTTGAGTGAAGATGTATTTCAGACTCTTATGATCGGAAAAGATTTCAGTGCGGTTACCCAACAAGTATTGTCTCCATTTCTTGAGGGCAAACACAACTGATGCAAGTTCAAGATCATGTGTGGGATAGTTTTTCTCATGTGCATTCAACTGACGTGAAGCATAAGACACAACTTGACGTTCTTGCATAAGAACTGCACCTAGACCTTGGAGAGATGCATCGCAGAATATCTGGAAAGGTTTGGTAGTATCTGGGCCAACCAGAACTGGGGTGGAAGTGAGTTTAGTCTTCAAGAGATTGAAACTCTCATCACATTGTGGAGTCCAAACGAACTTCTTGTCCTTCTTTGTGAGATCAGTGAGAGGTTTGGCAATCTTGGAGAAGTTTTGGACGAAACGACGACAATAGCTAGCCAAGCCAAGAAAACTTCTGACTTGCTTCACCGTCTTAGGAGGTTTCCAATCAACAATTGCCTTAACCTTTTCTGGGTCAATGTCTATGCCCTTGGCAGAGATGATATGACCAAGATAAGCAACTTCTGGAATCCAGAACACACATTTGGAGAACTTGGCATATAGACGATGCTCGCGAAGTTTCATGAGAGTGAGACGAAGGTGTTCTCCATGCTCTTCCTCGGATTTTGAGTAGACCAGAATGTCATCGAGATATACCACAACGAACTTGTCGAGGTATTCATGGAAGAAAGAATTCATAAGTCTAGAGAATGTCGCCGGTGCATTGGTGAGACCAAAGGACATGACGGTGTATTCATATAGACCGTACCGAGTGGTGAAAGCTGTCTTAGGAATATCTTCCTTTCTGATCTTTATTTGATGGTAACCCATCCTCAAGTCCAACTTTGAGAATATTGAGGCTCCAGCAAGTTGATCAAAAAGATCATCGATACGAGGAATTGGATATTTGTTTTTGATGGATTTCTCGTTGAGAGGACGATAGTCAACCACGAGTCTCTTTGTTTGATCCTTCTTGGCAACAAACAGAGTTGGGCAACCCCAAGCGGAGGAACTCGGCTGAATGTAACCTTTCTCCATGTACATATCGATTTGCTCCTTCAACAATTTCAGTTCAGGAGGAGCTATCTTGTATGGATGCTTAGAGATTGGAGCAGTACCTGGCTCAAGCTCGATCACGAACTCAACTGCTCTGTCCGGAGGCATCCCTGGCAACTCTTCTGGAAAGACGTCAGTGAATTCACAAACCACCGGAACATTTTCAAGTAGAGGTAGAGGTTTTGCATCGAGGTTGAACAGCTGAATAGAACTTGATCCATATGGAGAATAGACTATCTGGCCAGAAGGGTGAGAGAGAGTTATTGGCTTTTGAGCATAGTCAATTTTAGCTTCGTTGGCTTCATCCAATCCATGCCCAGAATGACATCAATGTCAGAATTTCCCAGCAACATGAGTGAAGCAAGGAATATGCGACCTCCAATTAGGATTTGATTGTCCTTACTTATCTTGGAAGTCAACATTTGAGATCCCGGAGAGTGAACAGTGATTTGATTGCTTAGTGGAACCAGAACTAGGTTGTATGCTGTTGCAAAGATCTTTGACACAAATGAATGCGATGCTCCGGTATCAAACAACACTTTAGCTAGAAAAGAGTTTACGGGTAATATACCGAGAACGACGTCAGCAGCTTCCTCAGCTTTGTCGGCCTTGATATGATTCACCCTTGCGGTCCTCCCGACAGGCCTGTTGTTGGAGTTGAAGGCTTTAGCCGGGGGAGCACGAACCATTGCCTGGTTGGTGTTGGGGCGAGGAGGTGGAGGTAGCTGCCTCTGAGTGCACTTATCAGCATAGTGTCCCGTCTCCTTGCATTTGTAGCAAGTGACGACACGAGGAGGACCTGGCCTTGGCTGCCCCATTGGAACCCTCTGACCATGCATCTGAGATGGGTTGGGTGGGCGGGGAGCAAAGCCTGGAGAAGCTTGGGCATATGGAGCCCGAGTGACAGCAGCATTTGGCACCCAGATGCGGCGCTTCTGCGGAGGGGTGGTCATGTTGGAGGAGGAGCCACCCTCACGCGAGTGCTTGCGAGAATCCTCGAACGCCTTGCGCCCATTTTCCTCATTGAGCGCGGTGTTCACGAGCTCCTCGAAGTCTTTGCACTTGATGTTGGTGAGTGCGTACTTGAGTTCCGGGTTAAAACCTCGGCGGAACCTTGCCATCTTCTTAGCCTCAGTGGACACCTCATCACCAGCGTATCGAGCGAGACGATTGAACTCGTTCTGATAGCCAATGACGTCCAGCTTGCCCTGCTTGAGAGAGCAAAATTCCTCACGCATCCTTTCCATGAGACCATCTGGGATGTGGTGCTTCAGGAAGGCATCCTTGAAACAACCCCAGGTGATAGGATAGCCAGCTCTCATGGTCTGGTAGTTCTCCCACCAAGTAGCTGCCTGACCCTTTAGTAGGTAGGTGGCATACTTGACTTTGTCTTCCTCAGCAACGTGAGCAATGTCCAGAGCCCTGGCCATCTCCCGGATCCAGTTATCAGCATCCAGAGGCTCGCGTGTTGCCACGAAAGCTCTCGGACCCATACTGAGGAACTCCTTGATGCTGACCCGTGGAGCATTCTGGTTGTTGTGTTGATTTGCCTGGAACTGGGCCATCTGCGCCACGACCTGAGTCATCTGATTCAACAGCTCCGTGATCGGAGGTGGTTCAGGCGGGTTGTTCCTTGTTGGCGGCATCCTGAATAGACATGCATTTTAGCACAACAACAGAAAAGGATAGACTTGGTAACCGAAAGATAGATTATTCCGACGCATGAATAGATAACCAACAGGTACATCATAACATGTTCAAATACATCAGAATATCCAACACACCATAAATGGTTCAAATGCCAAAGGATAACTAAACATAGCTAGGAATGGATACATCGGTACTCCCATGCTCATCACGCAGGACGGCGGTGAGTAGTACGACGAGAGGTACGGTGAGGAGGACGCCCACGAAAGTAGGTAGAACGACGATCCACATAGATCTGACGTGGCCTGAGAGCGACTCTAGGTGTGGTGAAGTACATAGCGTCGACTCCCTGTGCTCCAAAGCGTGGAATCCCAGTGTAACCAGCACCGAGGTTGAGGAGTGGACCTCTGATCGGCTCGTAACCTCCAGCCTCTGGCAGACGACGACCAACTGGCTGATCGAAACGTGCAAAGCGCTCATCTCCAACAAAGTCTGTGGTGTACGTCGCCAGACGAGTCAAAGCAAGGTAGAGCTGCTCCCTGACTGAGGCCAACTCCTGAGAAAGTGTGCTGGCAACTGCGTCACTGTGCCTCACAAGCTGAGCGGTGGTGTGCAGCCTGGTGTTATCATGCTCGTAGACATCCAGGTTTTCGTAGAGAGTGAAGTGAGCTCCCTCTGAAGTGATGTAACCACGGGGGATGTGGCGATAGATAGAATCGTCAAACCCCCAGTAGTCAGCACGAAGGACGGTGAGACTCACATAAGCTGCCTGCTGCACAGCCATATCCACTGTGGAACCTACTGCCTCGTAGCGGTGGGCTACACTCATGCCATCATCTGACAGGATGTAGACGATAGCCTGGTAGTAGGTCTGCTCAAACTCTCGCTGGTGCTCGTAGACCTGGTACTCTGGTGCCCAACGGAACCCCAGATAAGTGACCATGTCTCTCAGCATCTCCGGATAACCGGCGGTGCTCTCACAACGAGTCATCCGAACCACCTGCGGGTAGAACCTGAGATCCATCTGCAGATGATTGGGGAAGTTTAGATTAGACGCCGGTAGAGAACTGAAGTGGAAAGCAACAACAAGGTTCAACGGACGAAAAGGATGTTGAGAAGAACAGGATAACGAAGCAACAACGGGAAACACGAGACCAAAACTCCTGAGGTACTACGGAAGAACCCATCCGGGCTTCTAAAGGATCAATATCTACCGCTTAAGGAATAGAGGATCTGCTTCCGGGGCTTACACGCCTCCGTTCTCAATCGTGAGTAGGCAACATGATAAATCATGTCACAACCACCTCCATTCCTATAGACTAGTAGATATAACTATCCTAGAGAAACCAGGATTCGTGAAATCCTAACTTGAAAGTTTAAGTGAGAAGAGAGAAAACAACGTTGCACTTCCTTACCAGAAAAGGGTGGGTGGGTGGGGAAAGAAGAAAAATGGCAGAATTCCTACTCTCACGTTTCATTTTTCCTATATAGCTACAAAATAGTTTCTAGACTCAACTGCGACCAGTAAAAGGGATCCTACAAGCAGACAGGCTCTGATACCATTTGTCGCACCCGGACTTCTAGAGGATACTCATCGTACGAACTGAACAGTATTTTGATTGGATTACGGGGCTTACCGGCACCCGCATCTCTTACGAGTAGGCCAACACTTATGTGTGACAACCAATCCTTACTATTCACCGTCGATGTAAACTATCCCGTAGAAATCAGGACACTACCATTGACGTACTTCATACCATACACACATGGTACGTCAACGACTTTGAACAAGATGATAACACAACATATCTCTAAGACACAAAAGATTGAAATTAGTTGCAACTGGCCCTCACTATGGCAGAGAATAGCAAATACAATCATCCAGAGGACACATGTCCCAACATATCATCATTACATAGCAGCGGAAACACTCAAAGGGTCTGAGTACAGACAAGTCCAAATAGACTTATGAAGCCGGGAATGAAAGAAAAACGGAGCCTGTCCACGTAGACTCGGATCCTGCCCGGGTCCGCTATCTACTCGTCAGCAGCCTCGTCAAACTCCACGTAGTAGCCATCACCTGGATCCTCGTAGGCGTAGTCTGCGGAAACCACAACCCCAAAGGGGTCAGTACATAAACGTACTGGCAAGCAAGACTCACAATTCACCAAAGTGTAGCCCGTCAACACCAAGCAGAGATGCCTTGGGTTCAACGGAAGAATGGGGACATAACAGATGCTGCAACTGGCTGCGCTAACCAACTACAGAGATTCTACCACTTCCGGCTAACAGAAAGAAGATAAGATCGAGTATTGTAACCAACTAAAAGATAACTTCAAACAAACCCATCCTGGATCTCGCCCCTTATCCAAAGAAGCAATCCGAGGATAACTCACATAGTTGGATTAAAGATGAATCAAGTTATTGTGTCAATAATCCTATTACTAGTCAAGTTGTTACTCATTGGGTGTGAGATTGTGAATCATTAGGTTTAAGTTGTCCTGAGTACTTGTTAGCCAGTACTTTCACCAAGTTAACCATAACCGCGGAAAACACGGCTTCTCGAGAAGATTATCCCTGCAGGGTTGCACCAATTTGGCCGTACACGTATGAATAACCCGCCAGATGGGATGCCTCCCACCAAGCGGGGCACTCAACATAACTCAACTCTTCTTCGCATCAAGCCCAAAGCACCTTGGGCGCACGGCTAATCGAGCCCCGAAGAAAAGGGACCCTCATAGCACTCTAAGAACGTGTCCCCCTATATGCCGACTACAAAAGTTCCACCCTGCGCTGGGCTCGCAAAAACATGCATGCGGCAAATGGAAAACACGAACTAAATGAGGCGATTTGGACGAGATGCGAATCGAATCAAATTGAGGGGGGCGCCCATACTCGCTTCCCACATGCGGGTAGTGCGCTCATCATGGATCAGTAGACAAGACCCTTTTCCTATTAGGGTCGACACTAGCAGGCCTCAAAACCACACAGGGCCTCCTGCCGGTGCCTTATCATCAAATTATTATTACCATTAGCATTAACAGGATTGATTGATTAACATCAAGCCCCCAGAACAATAATAAATGATAGTAAAAGAAGTAACCGACAACAGACTCGAGCAAAAGCAACCCTAAGCATGCTAGGTAAGACTAAGGCAACAAGCAAGGGGTTTTAGGTATGGATGTGAGGCAATATCAGGGTTAAGGGATTCATGTGATAGGTTCGTAACAGAAACAACTACTACTAAGGCCAGCAGAACTAGACAACGGAAAGTATCGGTAACCAATGTTGGAAGGAACACAATGGTTCATGTGAGTGATAACTTGCCTCCAAACTCAGCAGCCTGGTACTGAGCTAGATCCTCAGAAGGGGTGCTGTAAAGATCGTCTGTCTCAACGTCGTCGTCTATTCGAGAAGAAGCAAACAAACAAGACAGAAATATAAACAATCAATATCATGGCATAGTGCACAATCATGGGATGATGCATGTCAAGTTAATGGAGGCATCAAAATAAACTAGTGGACCTGGTAACACAATTTAATTGGACCCATATGCAATTTTGAGTTGCATATGAAAAACCCATGGATTTTGGTTGAAACAATTGTTTTCCAGTTAACCAACAGGTGAAAGTGGATTAGTATGATGCATGGATGAGGAAAACAACAAAATAACAACAATAGAACCAATTGGAAATAAGGTTTACCAATTTAGAAATTTATTTATTAAGTTAGGGAATTTTTGGTTCCTTAAAGGGCTTACACAAATAGTTGTTGTTTTCATCAATTTAAATTGTGCAAAATAAATAACAAGATTCATATTTGAAAAGAATACCAAATTTTAGTTGGATTACATGTTTCAAATATTGAAATAGGAGTTAGGATGAATTTATTATGACTTAAACAAGATTAAACAAGTTTTAAATGAATTTAAAACAAGTTTAAATATTATTTGTATTTTATTTGTGCAAAACATAAATTCAAACTCACATTTGAAAAGTTTATACTTTGATGGTTTGAAAACATATTTTGCATGTTCAAAAATAATTTAAATTGAGCAAGTTATGATTTTATCAAATTTGAATAATTTAAACAAGGTTTAAATTATTTAAGCAATTTAAATTATTCAAAACATGAAACAAAATTTATATTTGAAATAGCATGGAAAACATATTTTATTTGCATTAATTGGATTAAGTATGAATTAGTTATGGATTTTAGCAAATTGCAATTGAATTATTTGAATTCAAATTTGAATTGCATTTGGAAAATTCAAAACAGAGAACAAATGCTATAGATAGATAGACAATTTAATTTAGAGCAGTGCACATATTTTATTTTTATTAATTGGAGTTATAAAATAAAAGTTATTCACTTTTTAAGTTTAGGGACCAATCTGTAAATTGGAGGGACTTGTTTTGAAAACAGAAAATTAGAAAAACATTTTATACGCACAGGGGGTCTACCATGGCCACTGCCAGTGGGCCACAGGGCCACTGGTGTTTGCGTGGCCATGGTGTGGCTGACAGGGGGCCACCCTGTCAGCGCTGCGGTGCAAAAATGTGGTTTTTATCGCGGAGCCAGGGACTCGAACCCTGGATCTCCCCGTGCGCGCGCTGTGCTCTGAACCAGTGCGGTGTTTGGCGTTTGTTGTCAGTATACACATCGCTGACAGGATAAGGTGTTGCTGCGTTACTGAAATTTTAACTGAAACTCGCGCGACTGAAACCCGACAGGGGCTACCGGCGGCGATCACCGCGGCTGCTCGTGGTGCTTGCGCGCGCTGGGTGGTGGTGATGTGCGCGTGCTTGCGGGCATGTAACGGAGAGGAGGAGGAGGTCATGGTGGCGCTCACTGTCGTTGTCGTGGAAGCAGAGGGTCGAGGGGGGCGCGGCCGGCGGCGACGTCGAAGATGGCGGCAGCGATGTGGTTGATCTCCGGGGTAGCTAGGGTGTCCAACAGATAGAGGGGAAGGTGGTGGTTTGGTTCCCGTAGATAGGTGGGTGGAAGGCACGGCGAGGTGGAGGTGATCAACGGGGTTTCAGACACGGCGTCTCCGGCGAGGTGACAGAGAGGTGGGGGAGGTGGCCGCGAGAGGGAAATCAGCGGCGGAACGAGGGAGAAAAAGGAGCAGGGGCTAGGGCTAGGTCTCCGGGGTCCTAGGGGGGTCTTATAGAGGCCAGGGGAGCCCTGGTGGCCGTCTGCTCGGCCGCGGCGGCGACGTGGCACCGGTGGGATGTCCGCCGTACAGTTAGACGAAGGGGGGAAAACGCGAAGCGGTATGCAGGCCGCTGGGGTGGGCTGGGCCTGCGCTAGGTTAGCTGCCGCGCGCGCTGCTTTTTTCCTTTTTCTAATTTTTGTTTTTCTGTTTTTTTTGCAGCAAAAGAAAATGGAAGAAATAGATAGGTTTTTGAGCTGATAAAAATTTGGAAAAATTCATGTGAGTTTATTAGGTCAACATCCACCAAATGTCAACTTTGGTTTTTGAAAAGTTCAATTTTATTTGCTGTTTTGTAATTGTTTGAAATTGGATGAATTTTGGGGATTAAAATTGATTATTGCAACAAGATTTTAAATAGGGTTATCACATAACTTTAATTGGAAACAAATGAGTTTATTTGTTTTGGTATTTTTCATAATTTTCAAATTAGGTGTTGTTTGATGATTTGATTTGAATTTGAAAGCAATTTGGAATTAATTAATGGAAATAAAACCCACCATTTTATTAGTTGATTCATTATGGAATGATTGGAAATAAAATGAGACTTTGGATTGCAATTTTGATTTGAAAAATATTGTAACATGACAAGTATGAAACACATCATTTGAAATTGTTTGAATTTCCATTATGAAAACAGAATAAAAACAGATGCAAAACAAATAGTAACAAATGCAAATAAGGAAATAAATATGATGACATGATGCAATACTTTAATTAAACAGGAAATCAAATATTCTAGGGGTATTTTCGTACTTGGGATGTTACAGAGGCTCATGCGTCATTGGAATATTCGGATTTGCTTCTGGAGCCGCGCTACTTTGCATGTCTTGCTCAGATTCACCAATCTCATCAAGCTTCATTGTCCTTTCACTTAAACCGTTCTCGATAAACTCCCTTTCGATAAATACGCCACTCTTGGCTACACACATTTTGCCTTCAGTTTTGTGGTAAAAAGAATAACCAACTGTCTTCCTTGGGATAACCTGCAAATACACACTTATCCGCTTTGGGTTCGAGTTTCTTGGCTGTAAACGCTTTACAAACGCATCGCAGCTCCAAACTTTCAGAAATGACAAGTTGAGCTTCTTCCCAAACCATAACTCATATGGTGTCGTTTAAACGGATTTTGATGATACTCTATTGTGATTAAAAGCTGCAGTCTCTAAAGAGTATATCCAAAACAATAGAGGCAGACCAGTAAAAGGCATCATAGATTGCACCATGTCTACCAAGGTTCAATTATGCCTTTCGGACACCGTTCCGCTGCAGTGTTCTGGAGGAGTAAGTCGTGGAACTATTTCACAAGGTCTAACATGTTCGCTAAATTCAAGACTCAAGTACTCACCTCCGCGATCTGATCGCGGAAAGTTGATGTTCTTGTCATGGAGATTCTCTACTTTTTTTTTGGAAATCTTTGAACTTTCAAATGTTTCGAATTTATCCTTCGTAAGATAAATATGACCATATCGACTAAAGTCGTCAGTGAAGGTTATAAAGTAGAGTAATCCACCACATGTAGGTATACTCATTGGGCCCCAAATATTAGTATGTATGGTTTACAATAAGTTCATTGCTCGTTCAGCTACAACGTTGAACAGAGTCTTGGACAATTTTCTCGTCAGACACACATCACATGTATCATAAGATTTGAAATCAAATGAAGTCAAAATTCCAGCATAGTGGAGTTTCTTCATGCGCTTGTGTCCAATGTGACCTAACTGGCAGTGCCACAAATATGTGGTACAAATCGTTAGATTTTCTATGTTTAGTGCATGTGATATGGATGTTTGTCTCACACTCAAAATCAAGTACAAACAACTCAACCCTCGTAGGGCATGCGCATAAAAATGTTATTCTTATAAATCGAACGACAATTATTCTCTGACTTAAAATAATAACCATCCCGTAAGATACAATATCCAAATATAATATTCTTACATAATGTGGGCACATAGTAACACTTACTAAGTTCTAACACAAATCCAGATGGTAGACGTAGAGGCCATCATGCCGACATCGAGTACTGCAAAACTTGCTCTGTTCCTGACGCGCATTGACACATCATTCTTGCTTAGCCTCCCAGGGTTTCTTAACTCTTGTATCGTGTTGCAAATATTAGCAACAAATCCAGTATCAAGTACCCAAGATTCACATTTAGGACATTGCAATAATACATCAATAACATGTATATCCAATATACCTCTTCTGAGTACTTTGAGAATTTTCTCTTCGAGTCACCTTTCTCCTTACAGAAGAAACACCGAGTATCATAGGATGAACTAGACTTAGGGCGCTTTCCCTTGTCTTTGCTCTTCTTTTTAAAGCCACCCTGATTTCTTCTACTTGAACTGAGTAGTTTTACATGATTGGTATTCTTTTGTATATCTTATTCATATCCCTTCAACATCGCGAACAATTCCGCCAGTGATTTGTTCATCCCATGCATGTTGAAGTTCATGATAAACCCAACATAGCTAGCTGGGAGTGAATTTATGATTATGTCGGTCCCTAGTTCAGGAGGAAAAGAACGCCCAAAGTTCCTAACTTCTGAACATACCCATGTAACTTAATCACGTGGGCACTAACCGAGATTCCTTCTGTCGTCTTGTAGCCAAGTAGGGCTTGATATGTTCAAAACCTCTCAGATCCTGCATGTTTCTCAAACATGTCTTGTAATTCAACAATTGTCTCAAATGGATCCTAGTACTTAAACCTCTTTTGAAGCTCTCGTTCCATGGCAACAAGAATATCACACCGCGCAAGGATATAATCATCACTATGTTGCTAAAATAGGTCCAACACAGCGAGTGTTGCGTTTTCACCATGAGCATCACCGAGACTTGCTTCAAAGATATAGTCTTTCTTAGCACCTTTAAGGAAAATCCTCATGTCGCGGTACCAGTTCACAAAGTTTGTCTCGGATTATTTGAGTTTCTCTTTCTCTAAAATCAGAGCTGAAGTGATGGTATTGTTACGGGCCATTGCTCTACCATTTAAGAGAAAAATCATTTTAGACACTTGTTTCATATTTAAGGAACTACGCAAAACAAGTTTCGTAGCTCCCACTGAAATAAATATCTCTCATAATTGATACTTAGTGATTCAAGATCCACGAACACTTGGGCCGAATCTGTGCGCAGGCAGTCCACTTACTCTGGAGACTCCGGTCTTGGTCAGGGGCGGAGACTCTGATCTTGTAGTGGGAGGTCGGAGACTTTGGAGTTTACAGACACACTTCAGACCTCACATCTGAGGTGCACTCTAGTTTGCAATGACGGGAGCTCGTGCATAGGCCGGAGACTCGAGGGTGCGTCAGGCCATAGACTCCGGTCTATTCGGCATCATCTTGAACATCTTCTTGCCCATCTTCTCAATCATCATTGACAACATCTTAGGCATCCTTCGGGGCATCTTGGGGTCCATCATGGGGGTCACACCTGAGCACACAAAGCATATCTGCTTGAGGTAGAGATCCATTCATCAAGATGTCAAATTCATAGATGCATAGGAGCGAGTTCACCTTATCATGTATGACTTTGGCACGTGATCTTATCATGGGTCCAGTGGATGCCTAAGGCGTGCTTAGTGGAATGGGTTGGGCTGCATCACTTTCGCTGATAGGGACAGAACCATAACTTTAAAACCAACTGGGAGGTCATGGATTTGAATCCATATAGCTATCTTGTGTAACTTTGTTGAAAAAGTTCAATAAACCCGCCATAAGGTGCCACGATCAACTTCCAAGGCTCCCCTTCCATCATCTTCTCCCAATCGATGAACAAGGAAACTGTAAGATGAACAATTTTGCCTCTATGTCCCTGATCTGAACATCTCTAGCAAGAGACCGGTCTGATGTCATGTTTTTGAAGAACTGATAGTGGCTAAACTTTGACTCCCTATGAACCCTTGCGATAGCCAACCATCGTGTCTTAGTCTTGGGGAGGTCGACCCTCCTCTACAATGATCACATCGCCTAGATCCTCCTCTACGAGGCCTAGCTGAGCTATCATCTGCGACATCTCATCTTGTTGCGCCTAGTCGACATATGGTCCTTGCCCAGACTCATCCCAACAATCTGATCTTGAAATCGAAACGACGAAGCCCTAAAACCCAAAACCTCTAACCTGGAACCAAGACTAGATAGAGATGCAAGGACCTCCCCTTGATCATCCCGAGAAGCGATGGCAGAGGAGATCGGGACGGGGTTGGAAAAAGTCTCAACGTCGGCGTCATGATGCAAGAGATGGAAAACCCCTAACGAGAGGGAGAAAAGGTAATTGATTGTCTTTATGCTTTGGTTAGAGCATCTCCACCGGCACCCCCCCAAACACCCCATGGCCCATTGGGGGTCCAGACCAAAAACCGGCCACAACAACACCCCACTTGTTTCCACCCATTATATTTGTGTCCGACACCCCCAACTCACCCGCCAAACTTGGGGGCATTACTTGGGGTGCCGAACATTGTCCGGTCAGCCCACCTGACAGGGCCCCGCTCATCATAGAGAGAAGACGGGAAGGGACGTGAGTAAAGACGTCGTGCAAGAGGTCGGGTCGTGTTAATGCCGCTCTCTGGTTTCCAATGCGACGAGATGCCGGCCTACAACACGCCTCACAATTACACCGGCGACGCGGCGTTTTGGATGACATGCTGCCGGCATTGCGCCTTCCCCATGCGTAGCATTTACGCCATCGTCGTCCTTCGGCCAGGGATAAAATGCGGAGGCTTTCCCTTGCCGTGCCGCACATCCTCCTATCCCCCGCCCTCCCCCTCTCTTCATACGAATCTTATCGCCCTCTCCCCCGCCTCTCCATGGCGGCCAACAACCGGGAGGCCGACTCCTCCTCCGGCTCCAGGCTCACTAGTGGGCGCACCATCAACACCGACGAAGCCTGGGAGTTGTACCGGTACGGGCACCTCGCTCCTACGGATTGCCACATCCCGAAGGACTAGCGCGTCTCCCAAGGTGGCATCGCCGTGCCACCGATTCCAGGAACGACGAAGCAGACCCGCCGTTACATTGCTCGCCGCGCGCAACTGGATGACGCCGCCAGAGCGCCGCCTCCCCGAGAACGATGACAACCAGCACAACTGGGGCAACTGGCTCGACCGGTTCGAGAGAGCGGCATGCGGTCATCGACATCGTCGATAGCCCTGGTGTGCTCCTATCACAACACAACGCCGTAGGGCGCCGTCGCTGGTGGGAGGCGAGTGGCCACACCGTGGCCAACACGATCGAAGCTCCGACTCGCCTCCCGGGGCAGTAGCGGCAGCAGCAACAGCGACGCTGCCACGGGGAACAGCGGCGCCGTCGCTGTTGCCGCTCCGACTCCTGCCGCTGCCGCCTATGCCGCGCCCCGCGGCGCTGCTCCCCACCCCGTGGAGGTCCGGGCATCATCATCCGTGATGCCCCACGACGCCGCTCCTCCCCACCCCGACGATAACCCCAATGCCGCCTTTTCCTCCGCCCCTCAGCCGGAGCCGCCGCAGCCCCACGCCACCGTCAAGGAGGAGCCGTGAGAGGACAACCTCTACAACCTCCCTCGCCGCTGCGTGACCCGCTTGACGGCGACAACCCCAGCCTCCTCGAAGCGGTAGTCAACTCGGTGGCCACGCTAGAGGAGGAGGCGTCGGGGTTGTTGACCACGATCAACTCCATGACGATCGAAGCCTTTGGGAGCCGCGACGCCTCCAACAGCGTGGCCCATTCTAGGGCCTCCTGCAGCCGCACCCCTCGCGTCGGCCCCTCTGCGAGCCATGCCGGCTCTTCGAGCCGTGCCACCACCTCCTCCTCCAAGGTAGTCATTCTCGGGGACAACGATGATGACGACTCGTCGTTCGACTGGAGCGACAATGAGGAATAGCCGACGGTTAGGGTTAGGCGGCCGCCGTGGCCAAATTTTATTCAAAATATGTAAAATAATTCAAATATTGAATGAAATTTGCAAATTAAATTAAATTTTTGTGTTCAAAGTTTTTTGGCTTTTTTATTGGGCGTCGTTGTGGCCTTGTGGGCGACCCACCAAATTTGTGACAGGTCCGACGCGCTAAAGAGGGCTCCATTGGGAGCAAATAAATGGATGGCCGTGAAGATGCTCTTATAATATGGATTTTTAAATTTTACTCTCTTTGGCAAAACAGGTCACACGACGTCACCTTACGAAATTTTGGCCGAATAGAGGGGAGCTGGCAGCAAAATCAACCATCGATTTCTCACTCGACGGTAAGGATTGGCGAACGTCACCACCTTACAAAAAAAACAAGAACTACCCCATGTCCCCATCGGATCGAACCCATACTACTGGTTTCTTCCACCACCGTCGCTGACCTCCGAGCCCCAAACCCCAACACCCTCGCCGCCGCCGCCACCGCCGCGCCGGGGATGGCGACCTACCTGAGCATGGGCGAGGCTCACCGCCGCATATCTGACTACCTTTCCCGCTTGGACGACGCCATCTCCCAGTCCGACGGCGCCGACCTCGCCTCCCTCCTCGCCATCTCCTCCGCCCCCGCTTCCACCCCGCTCTCCGACGCGCTCGCCACTTTCCCAGATTTTCCCCATCTCGCCTCCGACCGCTTCCCCCACCTCTCTGACTTCCTTCCCCCACTCCTCCGCGCCATCCACTCCCACTCCCTCCGCCGCTTCGGGGACGCCTACTCCTCATTCGAGAAGGCTGCCAGGTGCGTACTGCCTCCCTCTCTGCACTCTTTACGAACAATTTGGATACACTTAATCGAATTTTCTGAAGATTTGACGCGGTTTTGGTTGCAGCGCGTTCCTGCAGGAGTTCCGCAACTGGGAGACGCCGTGGGCGATGGAGGCGATGCACACGGTGGCGCTCGAGATCAGGCTGCTAGCTGAGAAGGTGAGCTGGGCTGGTGGTTTGGGTCTGTAAATTCGAGGTTTTGTGGCTCATGGCTGCTTGTTTCTTGTCTTGCTGTAGGCAGATAGGGAGCTTGTAATGAGCGGGAAGAACCCTGACAAGCTGCAGGCGGCTGGGTCCTTTCTGATGAAGGTCTTCGGTGCACTAGCGGTATGGATTTCTGAAAGCTTTGTTTGGTGTGCTTTCTTCAACGGTAATACGTAAATTAGCATGAATCTGAATCAAATTGAAGGAAATTGTTTCCGACGAGCATGCACTGTTCAGATGCCTCGAGAGGTGCTTAGCAAAACCGAACACTTTTTTTCTTGCCATGTACGATGGACAAGGTTCCTGTTTTGTAGCACATATGCTTGATCAAGCACCAGTGCTTAGCATGTCGTTAAGCATATAATTAGCTCTCGTTAGTGCATAATAATACAATCATCTAAGAATCTACAAAGAGGACTTGCATTGGAATAGTTGTAACTTAGATGGTGTTTGATGACGTTGTTAGAATATCTCTGCCTAAGGGTTGTAAGGAACCAAGGACCCATGTAGAAACATTTTGCACTGTACAAGCCCTAATAGGCTGGAAAAATGATGTTGCCAGGAGAGGAGAAGCTGTGCCGATTAAGTGTCTTAGCTGTTGCTGATGCATTGACATTAATGTAGAGGATGGTGTTTTTGCGTAGAAACTGCTCTGAAGTTACATTGGACTGTAGAATACCTTCATGTGATGATCTATCATCTATCAATACAATCATGTGGTGATCTATCACACAAATTGGCTCCAGTAATACAAGAATTGTATCACATAGTTAATATCAGCCCTTTAGATTTCAAGAAACATTGTACTGTTAGCACATTTTGCCCCCTCTTGTCAACGTTGGCGCACTATTGCCTTATTACCACCATGACCTCTCATTCCTGCCTATGACATATCGTCCATCATAATTATGAATACGATGAATTGTGTTCTGGTACTCCCTCCGTCCACTTTTATAAGGCCCACTTCTTACTATTGATATGCTAAGAAGTGGGACTTATAAAAGTGGACGGAGGGAGTAGCTATTATTTGTGTAGATGCAAGAATTTCCTGGACACAAGATGTGACTATTCAAACCGAAAATGCAGCAACCATTACCTCTTCAATGCCTATTTTTTCTTTTCTAAATCGTATATATTTTGAAGATCGTTACTCTTGGCGATTGATGAATCCCAACCTTGCAGGTTAAAGGACCTAAGCGCGTTGGGGCACTATATGTTACCTGCCAGCTGTTTAAAATTTATTTCAGGGTAGGTTTTTCACTGTAATGTTTTCATTTAACATGTAAATCAATAGTATATCTTACTAATCCAGCAAATATAATTCATGTAATGTATAGAGAGCATGCTAAATAAAGGAACTGCAAAGTACGGACTAATATACTTGATGTTCAAATATCCACGCAAATATAGTTCATACAGTGTATGTACTGGAATCAGAATGTACATCATTTAACATACACTGGTCTAATACTTGATGCTCAAATTATGCAGCTTGGTACAGTTAACCTTTGCCGTAGTGTCATAAGGAGTATTGAAACAGCTAGGAATTTTGATTTTGAAGATTTTCCAGTGAAAGACAAGGTAAGATAGTAGCCACAGTCTCTCTTCTGTATTAATAAGGCCTAACCAGTTATATTTGACATGCACTTATCTTGAATGTGCATGATGGCACAGGTCACATATATGTATTATACCGGTCGCTTGGAGGTCTTTAATGAGAACTTTCTTGTTGTAAGCTCCCCATCCCCCACCCCCCAGCCTGCATGTTCATTTATATATGTATCTGCTACTCTAAGATGCTTTGACCTAGATGAGATCGCTAATACCAACCTTTTTGTTCTGGTTTCAATTAATTGAATCAGGCCGATCAGAAGCTAACTTATGCTTTGATGCATTGTAATCCTCAAAGCGAATTAAACATGAGGTATTTGCATTACAAGGAATTTTGTAGCTTGTGATTTCAGGGGCACCTATGTGTCGGAACTACTAATGGTCAGGTTTTTAGGAAAATTTTGAAGTTTCTAATCCCTGTGAAGCTTTCAATTGGTGTTTTGCCGAGGAGGACCCTCCTGGAGAAGTACAATCTGCTTGAGGTATACATATCCTCGTACTCTTATATAATGTGAAGGAGATTGTGTAATGCAATATATATGTAGTTGTATTTTATACCCTTTTTCCAATTATAAAACATTTATGATGTTTGTTCACAAGTCTTTCCATGAACATAATTTGTTGTGTTTAGGTTTAGACCTAGTGCTTAAGATGTGAAGTTGTGAACAATCAGGTAGAACACTAGGCCAAAGGCTCTGAATCTCATACAATTTCTATGTGTTGAGCTGTAATTTTCAACAAGCAAAATCTAGTGACATTCGAGTGGAATTGGAAAATTGGTAAATGATAGATGAAAAAGAGGAGTAATGTAGCCGCTCATTGAATGATTTGGATACTTTGATGGTACAAGTACATTTAATTAACATGAAGTGATTTTGCGAGCTGTGAGATATGCGAGCATACTGTGATTAACTAGCAATTTTTTTAGATGATCGACAAATTAATCTGAACCTGTCAACTTTTTTACTTCATCTTATATCCTAGGGTCTATATGAGGTTGTGTTTGACAAAAGGTTGGAAAAATCTACATTACACTTAAAGATTTGTGAACCTTTGAGCACCACGATTAACTTTATCAGAACCTTATCAGCATTTACAACCAAAAAATCTGATGGACACTTCAGGTACTTATCCCTCTGTCCCATGAGAACAATGATTGGTGACAGGTTATGATAAGTACCCTTGCCTAGTCATCATTCATCAATGATAAGGCTTTGCCTTTTATACAAATTGCTGTCATACTTATGAGCTGCGTTTTTAAATGATGATCAACCCCTATTGTCGTGCGACACTACCACAAACTGATGTTGCATATGACTTGTTGAGCTCTTTTCTGAAATATATACTCCTGTTTTTTATGACAAGGGTAACTTAAATATCTAGTTGTAAGCTCTTTCTTGCGTAGGTTCTGTTTCTTTTATTTCTTCGGTGAAAATATGCTATTCCCTTTGATTATTTATTCATTTCATCAGGGTGTGCGTTTAATGCTGATGTCATATTCCTTAACCTGTGCTTCTGACTTTTGCTACTTGAGGGGGATTCCCCCTAAACATTTTGATTTGCACAAGTGGTAATTTAACCTTTCAGTATGCAGATATTGTGACCTCACTTAGGAGAGGGGATCTCAGGCTTCTCAAGCAGGCCCTTGATAGACATGAAGACCAGTAAGTTCACATATTTGCGTGCTAAAAAAAAGTTCAACCATCCTCGGTCACTGCTTACTTCTTTGCTTTTTAGTGGGCACCGATTGCTTCTTCTTTTTTTCTTGTGGGGACGCTGATTGCTTTCTCTTTTGTTACTAGATTACTAAAATGTGGTGTCTACCTTGTGCTGGAGAAACTTGAGCTCCAGGTCTACCGGAGATTAGTGAAGAAAATGTGAGTGCAAAGCTGAATCTGTCATTGCCATGCTTTTACAGGATAGCCTAATCCTTGTGGCTTTGTTTTCTTTTGCAGCCATATTATTCAGAGGCAGAAGGAGCCGGCTAAGGCACATCAGATCAAGCTAGAGGTCTTGGTGAAGACTCTGAAGTGGCTTGGTATCAGCATGGACGTGGACGAGGTGCTTTGAGAGATTCATTCTTTATTATTATTACGTAGTACTACCTTGGTTTGCTCTGGTGTATGTAAACCTAACTCCATCCCTTGGTCTCAGGTGGAGTGCATCATGGCGTGCCTAATATACAAGAACCTCATAAAGGGATACTTTGCTCACAAAAGCAAGGTTCTCGTCCTCAGCAAACAAGACCCCTTCCCAAAGCTGAACGGGAAGCCTGTTTAGTTTAGCTCATAGCCATACCTGATAACCATGTAAACTTAATGATATTTTCTCATATGTATTGTATGATGTATTGAATCTGTTGATGTATGAACACGCATGCATGTTTATGTAGTAGAATTACCATGACACTGATGATAAGAACACCTGTACTCTATCTGCAATGTCTGTAACATGCACGATGATTAGCCTCCACTTGTATACACGGTCATTTTCTTTGCCTTAGAAGAGGTGCATTACTGTGCTGTGGAAATAAATCTGCAGACTGCCGTGCTAGCTGCTAGGTTACTATCTGTATAAGCGAATGAAAAGCCTTCTTTGGCAAGTAAGTAAAATGAAAAGTTGTAACAGTTGCCTGCTCCGCAAAACGACTTGAAAAGTGATCACAATCGAACCAGATTTAAACAGGGATCCCTTGGAAGAACACACAAGTAACCATACCAAATCAGCTCAGTTGCAATCTCAAGGTAACGCAATGCGTGTTCATCCGAGGTCACATCATCATCCACGGTAACGTGTACCGTGTACGTCAGCCAGCATCAAGCCGTACGCACATCCAGAAAGCAGCCTGTACCACCACCGATGATCAATTCGCAACGGATCCTGGTGTCGGATGGTGTATCTTTTTTGCGGGATGGGATCGGATGGTGTATCACGCCTGCGTTTTCAATGGTGCGTTCCGTAACGCACGGACGTAGTACGTACGTATGCGCTACTCCAAAAGCTTCCTGGGTCGCTTGCCTCCCTTCATCACCTCCCAGGCCCCAAGCCATAGAGGTCTGGACTGGGCAGGACCACCCCAAGAAAATGTACACGAGCCCTATTAAAGGTGGCGTAAATGAGCAATAGTAGTAGAGGCGGTTGCTGGGCCAGATCTCATGTACAGAGTACAGACGACTACAGTCCTATCGATCAATTAGGTACACACGATATCCTCAAAAAAAAAAAAAAAAAAGGTACACACGTGTACATGGTGACGTGGTAACCATGGCCGACATCGATGAACCAGTAGTACTCCTACTGTACTACTACTACCAGTCTGCCAGGACTGTGCACTACTGTAATCCAATTCTCCAAGCTGAGCACTGCTGAAGCTCAGGCCGATCCAATCGAGGAGGCAGCTGGAGTGATCCGTTCGATCGATGACGAACTCCATTTTGGCCGGATATTTCTCGTGCCTCGACTCTCCACCGACCGTGCGAGTTAACGAATGGTAGCTTTGGCTTTCTACCTCCCTCATGCATCGATCATGTAGTAGCCAGAAGCCCAGAACTAGTAAAACGTCCGCAGATGATCTGGTAATGATGCCCATGTTGTGAAGTCCGCCATTTGGCAAATCACAAATTAATTCAACAGGATATATGGTGACCGGGATGGCGCGACACACCGACAGCGATGCCGCGACGGCGCTTACCTCGACGGCGACGCGCGAGCGACGTTGGCTTGCTGTTTACCACGTACGCGAGACAGAGCTGATCGTTTTCGCGGTGAAATCAGATGGGATGGTAGAGCTAGGGTTTCACTGCACCGGGGGGATGGGGTTGAGGTGGATTTTGATCCATCTACGGCGATCGCCGGACCTTCTCATGGTTCGACGTGGCTCTTCACACGTTATGTGGCGGTGGTTGGACCACGTCTTCGGCACGACTTGCACGTTTCATCTACAGCGAGCGTTCCGCGCCGTGCACCGCCCTTGGCGCAGGTGTGCGGGGTGGTTCGACTCGGGCGCCGACACGCGGCGGCAATTCCGGCGGGCGCAAGCAAGGACCCACTCGTTAGGACTGCGGGGGGTACTTCACGAGGGTGGAGGCGGAGCGTCCGAGATTCCATTCCCCACTCTCCCCCTCGAGAAGGATAGAGAGCGACCTAACCCTAGGCGCTGCCTGCGGCATAGTGTTCGTCAAATCCAAGCAGGATCCGCGGCCTTCCGCTCCTCAAATCTCATCACCCATCGAGTGGCAGGGAGTGGTCTCAGGGGATCAGCGGTCCTTTGCACAAGTTGCGGGTTCGGCGATGGAGAGGAGATTTGGTAGGGGGTTGGAGGCGGCTTTGGAGGAGGAAACCATGGAGGCCCTAGGAGATCCCCGCCTCGGACTTTTTCTGGCCTGGACCTTATGGAGGCAGATCGAGGTTTGGGGGAGGGGATGACAGGCTCCGGGAGGAAGATCGACTGAGGGAGGAAGATAGGCGGAGGGAAGAAGATAGGCGACACGAGGAGGACAAGCGTAGATCTGAAGAACGCTGCAGGGGGAAGCTGAAGCAAGGCGAAGGGAAGAGCTGAAGAAACTCGAGGAAGAGCAGCGTCGTCTTGCCAGGACAAGGGAGACAGAGAGCTTGGCAAGAGAACGCACTCTGGTGGAGCAGCATCGCCGGGAACATACGAGCTTGGCAGGGGCGGGATCGCTGGAACCATCGTTAAGAGATGACAGGAGATGCGTCTGGATCTGCTGCGTCGGAGTCAACTGCAGCGACAACATCGTCAATTCCACCTGGTGAGAACTTTCCCAACCCTAATCCTGCGAATGGGAGAGATCTAGTGGCCAATCCTTTGATTGTTAGTCCATCTGTTCATTCGAATGCTCCTCTTGTCCAACCGGGGGCCGTAGCTGTTGGGACAGTGGTGATGAATCCATCTAGTGCTGCTGTCGCCACTACTCATATGCATAATAGGGTTCAGGCGGGGTCCTCTGTACCTGCACCTGGAGATACCCGTGTTAATAATGTTCTGAACTTTGGGATTGATGAGAGTGGAGAGGTGCTTGGAGGAAGATGTAGTTGTTGTGCGGGCTCTCATGGCTTGGCAATGTGTCAGTTGAGGGATCCTTGGGAATATGTGGCCCCTTTTTTGGATGTTCTGATTTCGATCAAGGGTTTTATTCAATTCCTGTTGTGGAGTGTGAGGTCAGACCACAGGAAGTGCTTCATCAAGCTATGCTGAAAGTTGTGAATGGGGAGGTCACTGGTAGAGATTTAGAACATGAATTCCAAGTGTGGGCAGAGTCTATGCAGATTAATTGGTGTTTCTATGCAAAAACCATATCAGAGAACGAGTTCCAGACGAGGTTTCCCAATGCAAAATGTCTTGAAGAACTATCTCAATTTGGTAGGTTTTTCATGAGGACCAAGCCTGAGGTGTTACTGGAGATCAAGAAATGGACCGGAGATGTGACTCCAATTGCTACACCGGAAGAAGCCTGGTATAGAATTAAAGGGATCCCTATGAAATATAGGATGAGATATGTGACTGTTCTATGTAGCAGGGATTGCTGGCAAACCTTTGGCCCTGGACAAAAACGCTATCAGGAATTTTGCCTATGTCAGAGTGAAGCTTGGCTGTAGGGATGTGGCTCTGGTCCCAAACACTAGAGAAGCAGAGTTGGGAGGAGACTTCTATGAGATTCAGTATACAAGAGAATTATTTGATCCAAATGTGGACCCTAAAACCTTCTATAACCAGGCCAACAGAGAAGTGCCCAATGGAGAGGAGGTACTGGAAGGCAATGCACAGAATGTTGGGAGGGGTGCTCCTAATACTGGTACAGGTAATGATAACAATGCTAAGACTGGTAGATTGATGGAACTGGGCAGAACTGTACTCACAACAATAGAGGAGAGGGAACAAGGGAAAGTGTGCAGAGTGAACAAAATTTAACAGGGGGGAAAGGTAAAGAGATTGCTTCTTCAGTATATGAGCATGCGCAATCATCTTCTTCAAGTAGCATCTCCTTTGGCACAAGACTCAACCAAATCTTCTATGGGAACAACCATGGCAGGGGGGAGTACAAAGAGCTGTTCAGAACATCCATGGCTTAAATGCTGCCAGTGAGGTTCAACACCAAATTGCTCAAGCTTTTTCTCCTCCTGTGTTAGGGGCTGACCTTCTTGAGGCTGGAATGGCCCAGAATGAGCAAAATGATGGTGTAGGAGAAGGAGAACAACCTGGACAGCTTAATCCAGAAGATGATTTGGCTTTTAGGGGTTTTATTAAAAAATTAGCAAATTTTGGTAGTGATAAAATGGACACCACAAGGAGGGTTTACAAGCATATACTAGAGCCTATTGCAGAGCAAGAAGTTCAAGATGATGAGGTGCAAGAGCAACAAGGAGAAGATGGAGAAGATGGGAGGAAGACTCTACTTCAGATGATGAGAGCCAAAGCTCAGACATGGATACTTATGTGCCATATATTCCCAGGGGGGCAGCTATTTTTGCACTGCCTGCACCAGGAGCACCATCTGGGAGAGCTGAAGTGATTCCTCTTGATGGATCACAACCTGAGGTAATCCTAACCCAGGAGATGGGCAATGCTGGAGATTCTGAGATGGAGAAAGATGTCATGGAAGAGGAGGCCTTGAACCATGCAACTCAACCAAGCAGATGCAGCTCAAGACTTCAAGAACAAAATGTTGCTCAGGTGAGGGTGACTGATGGAGCTAGAAATCAAGCTATAGCAAGAAATCTTGAAGGTACTAATCTCTCATCCAAAAACTCTTTTGCTTGCCTTGATGATGATATTATTATGAATAGAGCTCTTGAACTGGGTATTAATCCTGATGGTTTCAACTTAGAAAAAATTAATAACATTAGGGATTTAGAAATTGCTAGACATAACATTGAAAAGAAACAGATGGATTTGTCAGATGACACACAGGAAGAGGGAGATAAAGTGTTATTGCTGGGTTGGGAGGAGGATAATGATGCTTTAGAAGGGTTTGTTGCGGTTTTGTCCAGAGTGCAAAAAATAAACTGCGTATTACTAGGTTATCTGCTGGTGGGGACACTCACACCAAATCGAGTGCTGCCCCAGGGAAAGTAAAAAATAATCACCCTGTGAGTGATATTTTGGCTGGGGCCAGATCTAGGAAGAAAAACCTAAATATCTATAATTGGTGCAAGTTGGAATTGCAGGAGTGTTGGTAAGAAAGGTATGGGAGATTGTCTCCAGGATTTCATGAAGTCTATTGCTGTTGATTTTATTGGTTTACAGGAGACAACGAAGAAGGATTATTCTCCAGCCTTTTTTAGGAAAACTGATCCTATGAATCAATTTTCCTGGAACTGGATACCTTCTGTTGAGAAAGCAGGAGGGATTTTGGGAGGAGTCAGGAAAGATAAATTTGTTGTTAAGAGTGTTTCTCTTGGTAAATTTCATGTCAAGACAATGGTGTTTGATATCAAGCTTCAGCTGGAATGGTGTTGGATTAATGTGTATGGAGCTGCACATGAAGATGATAAGAATAGCTTCCTCACAGAACTTGCAGGGGTTTGTGCTGATAAAACAATTCCTATGTTGATTGGGGGAGATTTTAATCTTCTCAGGAAGGAAACTGATAAAAATAAACCTATCAAATCAATGAGGTGGGATGATGTGTTTAATTCCATCATAAACACTCATGAACTGAGAGAAATTGATATGGAAGGGGGGGCAGTATACTTGGACCAGTAATCAAGCTAATCTAACTTTGGAGAAGCTGGACAGATTCATAATGAGTAAAAGTTGGGAGCAACTTTTCCCCTTGGCCACTGTACACAAAAGAACTAGGGAGATGTCTGATCCCATCATTATTGATACTATGGAGAGTTTGGGAGTGAAGGGAGGAGAGTTCAGGTTTGAGAAGAGATGGCTAAAAGAGGTGGAGTTTCTGGCTTTAGTTGAAAAAAGTTGGAATAAACGTGTTATGGTAGGGTCAAATCTGGAAGCTTTTCATAAAAAATTAAAATGTCAAGAGAAGCCTGAAAGGGTGGGGAGCAAACTTGAGAGAGAGTCAAAGAGAATCAAGAAACAACTTCTTGGTGAATTGAAGGAGTTGGAAGATGCAGAAGAAGTTGCTCCTTTGTCATGTGATCTGTTGATCAGAAAACGGCAGATTCAGAGAGCTATTCTTACCATACATGAGGAGGAGGAAGCTTATTGGCAGCAGAGGTCTAGTGAAAACTGGTTACTGAAAGGAGATACGAACACAGGGTTCTTCCACAAAGTAGCATGTGGGAGAAGGAGTAGGAAAATGATTCTTTTTCTTTGAAAAAAGGACAGGATATAATTCAGGGGACTCCCAACTTACTTAAACATGCTACTAGCTTTTATAAATATTTATTTGGCTTCTCTGAGAATGGAGGAATTCATCTAAGAGATGATGTCTGGGGGGAACATGAAAAGCTGGATGTTGCTGATAGAAATGAATTGGATAAACCTTTTAGTGAAAAGGAAATACAAGAAGTGGTTGACTCAATGGAAAAAAATAAGGCAGCAGGCCCTGATGGATTCGTATTGAGTTCTATCAAAAATGATGGCCTGTGATTAAACATGACTTGTTACAACTGTTCAATGATTTTTACTATCATAAGCTAGACCTGGCTAGAATTAATTATGGCATCATTACACTGTTGCCTAAAGGGGAAGATGCTGATAAAATCCAGAAGTATAGACCAATGTGCTTACTGCAGGTGTTGTTTAATTTTTTTACTAAAGCCCTAACTCTCAGGTTGGAACCTTTCATGGAGAAGATTATTAATAAATGCCAAACTGCCTTTATCAAAGGTAGAAACATTATGGATGGGGTTGAGTTGTTGCAGGAAATTCTGAAAGAATCAAAATACAGGAAGAAACAGGGGGTTGTCCTGAAGATTGACTTTGAAAAGGCATATGATAAAGTTAATTGGGAATTTTTGTTCAGGACTTGTGGTAAAAAAGGATTTAGCAACAAATGGTTACTTTGGCTCAGAAATGTGGTCACTCAGGGGACTTTGAGTGTGAAGATTAATGATGAAATTGGACCATACTTTACCAGTCACAAAGGGGTAAGGCAGGGGGACCCTCTCTCCCCTTTTGTGTTTAATGTTGCTGCTGAAAATTTAACAAAAACGATTCACCAAGCTCAAGACTCTGACTTGATTGTGGGACTGGCTGAGCATTTGATTGACAAAGGAGTGGTTGTGCTCCAATATGCTGATGGTACCATATTACTGTTTCAAGATGACCTGGAGGGGGCCAGGAATATGAAGTTGCTGCTTTACATTTTTGAAAGTATGTCTGGTTTGAAAATTAACTTTGAGAAGAGTGAAGTTCTGATGATTATGGAAGATGATGTGAAACAACAGGAGTATGCTGACATGTTCTGTTGTCAAACAGGCAATTGGCCTGTCAAATATCTAGGTGTTCCTGTACATTCTAGGAGAAACTCTGTGCTGGAGATGAAATTTCTAGGGGAAAAGGTGAAAAACATGATGGATGGTTGGGTAGGTGGGACCCTGTCTATTGGGGGCAGGGTGATCAGAATTGATGTGTGCTTATCATCAGTTGCTGTCTACCATATGTCGATGTTTCTGCTGCATAAAACTACCTTGGAGGAGTTAGTTAAACCTATGAGGGCTTTCCTGTGGCAAAACAACCCTGCTAGAAGGAGATATCATTTGGTTAGCTGGAAACTGGTCTGTAGGCCCATAGCTAAAGGGGGTCTGGGTTTGAAAAACTTAGCAAATTCAACATCATTTTGATGTGTAGTGGTGGTGGAAACTGGAAGCAGAAAATGGGCCATGGCAGAAATTTATGAGGGCTAAATACCTGGGGCAGGGTGGTATCTTTCAAGTTAAACACAGGGCTATGGATTCTGCCTTTTGGTCAGACTTGATTCACATCAGACGACTGCATTTGGCTGGGAGAATTATGGTGATTGGTAATGGTGAGAACTGATTTTTGGGGAGATGCTTGGTGTGGTCATAAACCACTTAAAGAGATTTTCCCAAGGATGTTTGAAATTTGTAATGAACAATGTATCTCTGTGGCTGACATGGCTAGAAAGAGATGGGTTCCTAGCTTCAGGAGGTGGCTCAATGGTGATTTGCAAGGAGAAATGAGGAAACTGCAGAACAAAATGGCCGGGGTTGCTTTGAATGATAGCAGTGATGTACCTAGGTGGAAATGGACAAAAAAATGGTGTTTTCTCAGTGAAATCAATGTATCATTATCTTTCCAGAAATGGGGTGGACAGGTCCTTCAAAAACTTATGGAAATCGACAGTTCCATTCAAAATCAAAGTTTGGCTTTGGCTGATCTGGCATGATGCCATTGCTACCAAGGATAATATGAAGAAGAGGAAGTGGATTGGGAACTAGAAATGCCAATTCTGTGACGAGGATGAATCTATCCTTCACCTTTTTTTCTCCTGTGATGCAGCAAAATATGTTTGGAGTGCTATAGGTACTGCTGTTGGAGCTAATAGCAGGCCCGGGTCTTTTTCCCAATTTTTCTGGTGGATACCTCGTTATCTTCAAGCCAGTCGTAACATTCAGATTACTGGTGTTGCTGCAGTGTGCTGGGCCATTTGGAAGCTCGGGAATCGTGCCTGTTTTGAGAAGAAACTAATCAAATCCCCCTTTGAATTAATCAGTTATACTTGTGTTTTTCTGAATTACTGGGCAGGCCTTCATCCCCCTCAGGAGCAAGAGGACATTCGAGTAGGGGCTAGCCTTCACCCCCCTTTGAATGCTGCTCTCGATTGCGACCTCGATGGAGCCAAGGCCAAGTCCAGGTCCTGTACCGAGGATTGGTAATACTGAACATGCTGGAGACAGAGATGAAGATGCGATGGAGGAAGATCGTGAGAAAGCAGATAACAACAATCACTGATTGTCTTGCCGCCAGTTTCTTTTCACCGGCTGTTTCGAGTTCTGAAGCTTGGAGAAACTGGTGTGGTGGTCTGGAGGAGGCTTGGGCATGTTCGACTTTCTGTTTTGTACATATACTCTGGTGGTTTTGCGCTTTTGTTGCGTGGTGCGTAGCTAAAATGTAGGTGTTAGACGTCTGCCAGTTTGGTGTTTCTGTGGAATTGGTTGTTTCTCTTCGAACGCGGTTTGGTGTCCCTATTTTAGACGGTGTGCGGTGGCTGTAAGGGGCGGTCTCAAAACTTGGTTTGTTGGTGGTTGTTCCGTTATACTCCCTCTATATCAAAATATAAGATGTTTTAGCATTTTGTAGATATAGTGTATCTAGACATGTTTTAGTGTGTAGATTCATATGCATCTTACACTAAAACATGTCTAGGTATATATTGTCTAGAAAATGCTAAAACATGTTATATTTTGATACGGAGGGAGTAGCAATATAATGGAATGCGGACCCTTTTCCAGGTGTGCCGTTTGTGTAAAAAAAAAAGCTGAGCACTGCTTGGTGCGAGTGGCGGAGCCAGGGCCCGGCATGCCCGGGCTACACTCGTGAACCTCCCGTAAGAATTAAAGAAAATTGGTGTCAGCAAACGCTGACGGCAAGCTAGCTGTGAGAGTGTACATGAATTTTGCCCAGGCTCCAGTGATGAGCTTGCTCCGCCGCTGCTTGGTGCGACTGGCTGACTGACCAACGTTGCAAGGTGCCATGCCTCAAACTTCCAAGTTGTAGCAGCTGACCCGCGTGCAGGTTCAGTTATCCCACTGTTGTTATTTTACAGAGGAAGCAGCACGCACGTTCAGCTCCACGCTGAAACTTCCGCCCAGCTCCAAAGTCTACGGCGGCCCAGTCTACAAGTCATAGCCAGCCAGCGGAGGATAGAAAAGAACTCTTTCCTAAAGCGACGCGATCGATCGAGCCACTGGCAAAGCGTAGACAAACCAAACCGGCAAAGCAGCTTGTCCCCAGGGTTTGTGTAGTGTAGTGCAGTGTGCAGGAGTGCTGTGGCTGCAAAGCGTTCCACTCCCTTCACTGTCCAGCGTCGCCTCGCCGCTAATCCTCTCTAGGGGCCTCCGTCCGAGAGATCCAGACGCAAAGCACGCACCACGAAAGCAGGAGAGCGGCTACTATACGTAGTAGCCCCGATTGAACTCCTCGAGCGCTTTGCTTCGCTTGCTTTCACACGGCTCCATTATATGCTTTCTGCTCCGTCTCTGCCTTTCATTTACCGAGTTTTTTTTTTCCTTTTTTCTTTTGCTTGAGGAGTAGTATTAAGCAGAGGTCAAAGACTGGAACGCGACAAGAATTCTAAATTTGGGAGGAACAAGAGCAATGTTCCCCACACAGACAGAAGCTCTAATTCGCCTCAAATCTATTGATCAGCTGTACTTGTTGCTTTTAGCCCCCGATTGAACTTGTTGCTTTTTGCCCAACAACAAAGGTACCGGGTTCGTCTAGTATTTTCCCCTCTCAACATCCATCGATCGATTTGTTTCTCAATTCTCATACGTGCAACACTTGCACGTGTCTACAGTGGTACCCAACTGTAAGGCCAACTTTAGCTGGTTACCCCGGAAATCATTCATTGAGCTACATGTACAAATCAACTCACGTACGTAGAGTTACGATGAAAGATGGACCAACAGTACGTACGTGGTGCAGTGCATCAACATAGTAAACATACGTCTTCCATCACGCTCGATGACGCAACTCACGTATTAATTCCCCTCGTGTATACATGCAACATCAACTCTTTTGCAACTAGGCATAAAAGAGTGAAAGATGAACCGGTGTGAACCCACCATACGGTGCATGATTAAAGTGTGCTCACCTTTTTCATGCCCAAACGTATAAGTAAACCAAGAAAAGTATTTCTCTGTATGCGTGGTTATATTATACTACTCCCTCCGATCCATATTAATAGGTGTTGAAGTGGATGTATCTAGCAATAAAACATGTCTAAATACATCCACTTCAGCACCTATTAATATGGATCGGAGGGAGTACTATATACTTTGGATTGTGGTGTTAGAAAAGGCATTGTGTCCATACCCACGAGATTACCCCTCTTGTATATCTAAATTCTAAAGCAGATGTCAAGATCTTCACTTTGCACACAAGTCGCGTGGATGAATATGCACCGCTGTCGATTCCTAGAAATCACTAGATAGCCATGTGCTTCTCGTTATATGCTTCCTTAATTGTGCTGGTAGTGTGGCCAGTAATTCTATGAGTACCACCCGCACCATACTTTAACTAGTGGTGAATACTACTATGAAGAGTGTGTTTCGAGAAATATCACTCCAAAAGAGGAAATAAAGTTAATGTGTTTGGGGTGGAAAAATCATGTGTTGAACCTGGGTGTATTTGAACCTGTTTTCAAAACATATTTTTTAAACTTCTAAAAATTCAGAAAAAAAATATTGTGTATGTACACATGTATATTCTATGTGGATCTAGAAAGTTTCGGTGGAGAAATGGATTTTTGTTCGGCATTGTATAAAAGACAAAAATCATGGCTATTTTTTGTTGTCGTAAGTAGCACCAAAATTTTCTATTTTTTGTTATGGTAAAATAAAAAGAATTTTTCACGGAACTTTCATGTCGCTCACATGTTTTTGTATGATTTATGCATACAATATTTTTTTTTACATTTTTGGAGAGTTTTTTTTTTGCATTTTTCAAAAACTAGGTTCAAATACACCTAGATTCAACTTACCCACTCTCGCTTGGGATGGTGCTTGTAAGATCTTGTTGTTTTTTCTACTTGGCAAGGTTAGAACGTTGTTATTTTTCTTACTTCTGTTTCACAAGAATATTATTTTGTTTACATAAAATCTTGATTATGATGTGCAATGGTACTTACTCTCAGTTTAGTGCCTATAAACTGGAGGCCAGCACCGCACGCTCGAGTGGGTGCTGGACTACATCGACGCCAGCGCAGGCCCGAGCGACCCGCATTGCCGCGACCCCGGCGCAGGCACGAGCAGGTGGGACGCCGACGGCTCGGACGACGACGACGACGGCGGGGACGACTACAGCCAGGCGATCGCGGCGAGTATGGGCCTACAGTATACGTAGTTAGTTTTTTTTTATGTTTTTAGTTAAATTTCTGTCAAATCTGTTTTTGTATGCAATCTGTTTATGAATTTGCGTCGAATCTATGAATTTGAATTAATTTGGGCCGAGCCTTAGGCTGGAGTGCGACTGGGAACCGTGCCCTCCCAGGTGCCAGATTAGCGCCGTTTCGCGCCGCTGCGTCACCAAAACAGCGGTGTTTTGGGCCCCGGGGGGCCGACACGGCTGGAGATGCCCTAAACTGCGATATACTCCCTCCTTGCCAAAATATAGTGCATACAATTTTTTTTAAAGCCAAACCCTGCAGACTCTGAACTAGCTTATATGTAAAAACATCAACATCTAGAATACCAAATTAATACCATTGAGTTCATCGTGAAATATATTTTCATATGGTATATATTTTGTATTCTAGAAATTAATGATTTTATCAATAAAATTGTTTAAAATTTACACCGTTTGACTTTAACAAAATCATATGCACTATATTATGGCAAGGAGAATGTAAGTTGACCATTGACTTTACTGGACATAACTGATTGTTGGCTTAGGTCAAAGTGATACGGAGGGTGACTTTGGCTAGTTTCACACACGTGGCAGCCTTGTCAGAAAAAAATAAGAAAAATAAAAGGCTTTAAGAATACTCTGAAATACTTTGATTGACAATAAAATTATTCTGGACAATTTAATGATTTTGAAGGGAAAAAAAATATACTGTATAATTAGAAGCATCATAAATAACTAGATTTTGAAGAAAAAAAATCACCAACTTATGCATGTTTATTTTTTTAAAAAAATTAGTTTCATGAATATCCGTAAATTATTTGTGGCTTTTCTCAAATTCATTTTTTGTAGAATATTTTTCTGTTTTCTGATTTTGTATCTTTTTGTCATAAATTTTCGTTTTATGACAATTTTGGTTTTATTTTTTTTGCAGAAAATTTCTTTTATGCTTTCTAATTTCGTATCATTTCCTTTTTCTTTTTTACTTTTTTACAATAAATTTTTGCTGAACTTTTTGTGTAATAAACTAATTTTCGATTCTTCTGTGATTAACAAACAATTTTGTATCATTAGTGTTCACCAGCGGGGTGGTAAACAAAGGCCCCATCTGCTAAGTTATGGTTGCGTGCACCAGCGGAATTGCGCGATGGGTACATGAAACGGAAGAAAGGATATCCGATCCGACACATCAACGTTGGTAGTATGAACAGCTGACGCTTTTTCACGCAGGCGTATCATTCAGCGTGCACCTGGCACGTCAAAGCCCCCGCGCGCCCGGCTTTTGGCCCTGCCTTCCCACATCCGGGAGCCGAGTTCAACTCGAGCATGATCACCCCACTCCCTTCCCGGAATGATTCCTGCCGCAGTGTCGCCGGTCGGTATCGGCCATCGGGTAGTGGCTCCAGGCCTGAGCTGAACCGAAGCAACAGCATGGCGATCGACAAGTACACTTGAGTGCAACATGCCTTGAGCCCGACCCGATGGACGGAATCTGACGGATCCCGTTCACCTAAGTATCTGCACGCGCTGCTGGGGGTGCATCATGGCGACATGGAGAATCTCTCTCTGCTCGGTGCTCGCCATGCCATGCCATGGCGTGCCGCTGTTCGGTGTCGAGGTGTCCATCGGCGCATGGCCGCGCTGGGGCACCCCTTTGCGTTCGCGCCAAGAACGTCGGGCGACGGATGCGCGTCACCAAGGTAGATAATGCAAGAACCACTGCTACGCTCCGAGCAAGGATGTCCGCGTCGTGGTCGTCATGGCATCGTAGGCCGCTCGCGATTCCACGATCTGATTCTGATTCTGATTCCGGGTGTTTTGGGAATGCCAGATAATGCAATACCAGGGTCCGCCTACGCTAGCTACAGCCGATTCGTATATGATGTCGTCGATCTCGCTAGTTTTGCCAACTTCCGAGCTATCCGGATGCGCGAGGAAGGTAAGTAAGATGGTGTCGCCGTGCTCCATCTCAGGATGCTTGCACGAATGTGGTTCCTGTACGTACGGATACAAATTGTTGTTGCTGATGTTCCCGTGGTGCACGCATTCTCATTTTTATTAGTAGAAAAGAGTACTCCTGCATCAAGCACTAAGCATTGAATAGTACTAGAATCATGCCGTAATGGGTTCGATCCTCGGGCAGAGTATACATTTCAAGCAGAGCGTGTTTCTTAATTAAGCCGAGCATGCTGGTATTGGGTGGTAGCGTTTCAAACAGAAAGGGGAGAACAAGTGGAGCCCCCAGGTTTCGTTTGCAAAGGGGACCTTTTTTTTTTTTTTTTTTTTTTGCAAAGGGAACATGTGCCCTGGGTTAAGCAATAAACCATCTCCCCTCCCACACCGTCCCCAAAGTGGCAACCGATGGACCAAACTAAACTAGATCAGTAATGAGATGGTGACATGTTTTTTTATGCCAAAAATACTACTCCCTCCGATCCGGAAAAAGTGTCGCTCCAAATGAACTAACTATATACAAACTTAATACTACATCTCCGACACTTTTTTAGGATCGGAGGGAGTATGATATGAATGGTGCCACTAGGATGATTATACTCCCTCCACCTTGAGACAATTAATTTGAGATGGAGGGAGTACAATGTCATTGTTCACAACAAGAGACAAGAGCCAGCCGGGAAATTAATCCGGACAACTATACGTTACCAACATTTGCAATGATGGCCTAGCCCGTAGGCACTAATCAGACGAAACCACCAGCTACGCATGCGCCAGTACCAAATTAGTCGCTTAGACCGAAGCTAGCGATGTCTAGCAGTGCTCGGTTGGGAAAAAATGAATAAGTAGAGTTTGGTGTTAATTTTTTTGAATAATACATTTTTAAATTAAATTCTGAAAATAATACCTAAATTTGATAATTTTCAAAAATACTACACAGGGTTGGCAAGGCCGATTAGTAGCTATTAGGGTTGGCAAGCCACCGATTAGCACCCTTCTAGTTAGATTAATTATGTTCGACATATGCTAATTAGGATCCAGTCGGGCTTGCCAACCCCGATAGGTGCTAATCGCGCTTGTCAACCCCGACTGGGTACTAATCGGGCTTGCCAACCAACTGGGTAGTTTTTTTGAAAATTGTCAAATTCGCGCATTATTTTCGGAATTTCATAAAAAAAATGTATTATTTTAAAAAATAGCTAGTTCGGTGGCGTTACATTTCTCTTCTCATAATTACGCTGAACCAGAGAGAACTAGCAACACGTCCAGAACAGAAATCAGCAACGGTGAACGACCGTTCATGGATCAAACGAGGAAACAAACAAAATCACGGACGCAAACAAATCGCCAATACTGTACTAGCACTGTCACTGCTGTACTAGTAGCACTAGCACAGCTGCAGACACCTCTGACCGCAGTATTTACTTATCCGTCAGATTCGCTGACGCTAGGCGCCAAGTCGCAATGTTGACTCGGTTCGCCTTTTCACATGTCTGCTCAATTCTCCTTGTGTCGACTGATGAATTTTCTCGCTCAGAAAAGTCTATATTATCCGATTGCGCGGACTGGCGTTCATGCGTTTTTGAGAAAATTGCACAAATCTTCAACAATTGGGGTCTTTGTTGCAAGAAACTACAACTATTGAACCAAGTTGCACAAACCTACAACTTTTGGGTACATCTGTTGTATGTAAGACAAATAATCCAGTTAACCCATTAACATCACATCGGACGTGTGGACCCCGCACTGTTAATGCCAATGAGAACTTTGACGTGAGACTTAAGGGCGGAGACCCTGGTCTGTCTTTTTTTTTTTGCAAGGAGCGCGTCCGAAGGTGTTGGAAACATCACATTAATTCTAGATAGTGGATATACATGATTTTACAAAGGATCCAATACGATAAGAAATTACATATCGGTCCATGATATTTGTAGAAAAGATCTCGTAAAAGATAGAAAAAAATCAATATGGCCTCTCTCTTTCTCCACTGCCGAGCTGGAGGTCGGTGTCGTTGCCATCATGCCCGGAAGCGGGGACAGAAACCACTTGCTCCCGTGTAGACATAGTATCTGGTGGCAAACCTCGAGAGTGGCCTCATATAGGAGGTTAAACATGCGCCAAAGCCCTTCACTGGCTTCTGGATAGGCATGGGTTGGTATTGGATGTTGGGCGGCTGTCACCCGCCGTTGAGGTAGTGCTCGAGAAGATTGCTTCCCAACTCCACTCCCGACTGACGATGCTACTCGCCCAATCAACGCATCCACCCTTTGCAGCCACATCGCCCGATGGAGTAAGAAGAGGGCATGGGAGTAGCAATACCTTGCAACAAAGGGTACGTCGCCCTTACAACGAGGCTACGTCGCCGATGATGTAAGTATATATATGACCGCCATCAAACTCGCTACTCCTGCCACCTATGGGAGGAAACATGCACAGAAGATTGGCTCAAAGACGAACCCGCATAACAGGGTTATTAATCCAGCGGCGGTTGGGGTAGACGTTGAAGAACTCCTCCTTGAAGCTTCTAGCAACTGCAGGTCCTGCCATTCCAACACTGCGCCCGCAAAACCATCGGGGTAGATGCCAGAAAGAGGCTCCCCCACTTGCGACAACTCTTTCCACCAGAGTTGCACAGTCGAGAATGGATTGCTCGGGACGCACCAACCATGGCACTAACAATATGGGCCCACGGGCCCACATGCCAGATATGATGTTAAATGTGTTAATTAGATTATTTGTGTTACATGCAACAGATGTACCCAAAAGTTGTAGGTTTGTGCAACCTGGCTCAATAGTTGTAATTTCTTGCAACAACGACCCCCAATTGTTGGAGGTTTGTGCAATTTCCTCGGCGTTTTTGCCCGCGCCTCCGCGGCGTAGAGCTGAGAGATCGGCCTCCGACAAATTTACTACGCTTTCTCTCCACCCTGCACTCCTGCACGGTGACTCGGTGATGGATGTGCGCTTTATCCAAGGGGTAGTAGTACCGTAGTAGCATTGGCCATGGTTGGACTTTGGCAGTGTGGAGGTATGGAGGACGGTCAAAATTCGTAGCGGACAGAGTCGATAGCATGCCTAC
Source organism: Alopecurus myosuroides (assembly GCA_028641055.1). Taxonomy (NCBI): domain Eukaryota; kingdom Viridiplantae; phylum Streptophyta; class Magnoliopsida; order Poales; family Poaceae; genus Alopecurus; species Alopecurus myosuroides. Next base: position 209,406,984 of record CM054063.1, on the reverse strand, counting down.
CAAAGGCTAGAACCAACGAACACAAGTCGCGTCCTTGACATTGCAGATTCTTTTGTGCGGTTTTGCCAACTACCGACCTTACAAAAATATTCTCTACATTATTAACAAACTGAGACATCCTTTTTTCCAAACAGTGGGAATAGAAGGCATGGCCCGTTTGTTTGCGCAACTAGATTTATTGCGTATATTTTTATTGGGAATGCCTAGAACTCACTCGAGTGAGAATTAAGTTAATTCTCACTCAGATTGCATTAGCCAGTTGCATGTGTAACTTATGAAATCTGAGTTGCAACTGAGCGTCACCCATGTGCAACTGGGGAAATATGAGTTGCAAGTCATGTATAACTAACAACCCGCACGAATCACGATGTAAATCTATTGAGATTCGAGTTGAGTGAGCTCTAACTTAATTCTCGCTCGAGTGAGAAATAGCAAAACCGATTTTTATTACAATACAACTTTAGAGTTTAACACAGTAACCTAACTTCGGAATGTTGCGATGCCTTAGGTCGAAATAACCGATCAAAAGAGGTTGAATGCAACACGATTTATTTTGACTCGTAGATTTTAGGAAAAAGACTTGTTTTACGGGGACCTGGGCTAAGCTCCCTTCTAATGCGTTATTAGAGCAAGTACAATAAGACCATGTAAGCGGGGTATAAGAAATTAAATAATATATTTGTGCTTAGTTGGATGAGAGAGAAGAGGAGAGAGAAGAGAAGCGGGCTACAAGATAGTAGCCAGCTCTTGCACGTGGTCATAGGCACTTTGTGAGAGTGTAAGGTGGGCCATGTGTTGAGAAAATAGTGCATGCATATAGTATACTATTGTACATGTTGGCTATAAGCTGGCTATAAGATGACATGGCAATGCCTTATACCTAGCGGCCGGCTCTATTATTAACCATGCTCTTAGGCTGCTTGGAGCCTTCTCGCTTTCCTAGGTCCCCTGCACATGGCTCGCTGGAGTTAGTGAACTGTCCACTTTGGGCCATGTACGAAGGACCAATTAGCACATGTTCAATATTTTGGTCCTATTTTTCGTGTCAGACTATTTTTTCATTAGCCCATCATAAGAAATACGTCTAGTCATATGTACACTAAGTATTTTCGCCATTTCGATCAATGTTGCGTATGTGTTTAAAATTTATAACAATCTCGCACGTTTTTTTTTTGTTGAGAAAGGACAAACGAGATGTTGCAATGTTTTCTGGATGATTTTTCTAGAAAATGCATTTGCTTTTTTGAACTCATTTGGAATGAGGTGTTCCTTCACGTTGTGTAAACATGTGATTTTTTTTTGTTGCTACCGTTTTCTTTTTTGTTGCAAGAAGTGATGATTTTAATTGCAGCTGAATCGATAGCAAATCATTTTGTTATTTATCAACTTTTTAATTTATGTAAATACCATTTTTTGCAATAGGGTGTGATTTTTGTTGAAAAATAGTTGATCATTTTTGTTGCAAACAACTACCACAGTTGTTAAATTGCATAATTGTTGAAATCGCTTGTGGTTTTTGTTGAATTGTTCAAACTTTTGTGTTGCAACGTAATAATATGGTTGAACTTTTTTTTGTAGCATTACCTTTTTCCGAAAAAATTGAAACAATTTGCTGTAATACTTTTTTTTTTGTACACGAGACGGATTTTTTTGTTGCAATACCCGTGAATTTGTTGCGGTGCCAGTTTTGCTGTAATTATCGAGATGCCCCGGGGCAACGCAATATACCCCTTCGCTTAAGTGGGGTTGCTGTGGACTGCGGGTTCTATATCCGAAAACTCGGGGGGCTAATATGTAAAAATACGATTTGTTGATTTCACACGGTTGGATGTTGATCTGATGGCACACAAGGGGACCTAAGATTGGTGAATCTTAGGGTGACCTACGTAGAGTGTTGGCCTAGATTTTAGCCATCAAAATCTTTTAGCATCGGGTTATTTGCTCATGTACCCATTTACTACCTTTTTCCTCTAACTTTTGCAATCAGTTTATAATACCCATTTACTACTTTTTTCCTCCGACTTTTGCATGATTTTCTATCTGCTCGCCATAGACCTCCTAAGTTCTAACTAAACATGCTTGTGTCAAATATAAACTTTTATCCAAGACACACCTTGACGGTGGATAGATTGTTGGATTGCATATTTGGAACTCGTAATATTTTATGATGTAATGTTGTTCAAAATTAAAATTGTGTCAATGCTAAGTTTTATAATGGGATTTTTTATCATATGAGTATTGTATTTTAAGGCTTGACATTTCGAAAACAAATTGTGAGAATTAGAAGAACTATGAAAAAGATTATTGGATAGTTTTCCTCCATAGAAAGAAGAAGTCAAATGATGATTAGAGTTCACCCTCGCGTCAGCGGCGTCGAGCCAATGGAATGAAATGTGTTTAGTATAATTTGTAATCGAGATGGTAGACTAGGAAGCTGAAGAAACTAGATATAATATATATATATATATATATATATAGACACCCTATTCAGCACCCTGGGTGCAGAGAACTTATTTTGCACCCATGATTTTTTTAATATTGCTAAGTTAAAATATTATATTACATGTGTAAATATTTACGTCCATGTTGATCCATAATAGAAAAATCGGCGTAAATATTAAAAAAAATAGTTCGTAGCAGCATAAAAGTCATTAAAATAGTATAAATATGTCTATTTTTGTCATATTTTTATAGCGTCACATAAATAATTTTTTTACGACATGGATATATTTTATTACGTTCTACTCGACATAAGGAATACTACAAAATTTACGTGACGTAAAAATCATGTACCGTTATGGAGATAGAGGGTGGGTGTAGAATAACTATTCTATACCTTGGGTGTCAAATAGCGCTACCCTATATATATATATATATATATATATACACACACACACACACATGCTGAAGAGACTAGATATAATTTTACGGGGAGTGAGTGTAACTCAACTAGTTGGGGAGTGTATATACAAACTCAACACCCAAGTTCAAGTCCTTGCGGACGCAAATTTAGCTTCCTATTTATACCCGAGGATCAGGTCTTTCTGTTACTTATGCAATTTATACCGAGGATCATACTTGATTTGTAACCAAGATAAAAAAAACCTAGTACTCATGCATATATGGCTATATGCATCCCTATTTGGTGCAGAGGTCAGAAAGTGAAATCGCCCCTCCCCCAAATTTTAGGCCCAATCTCCGTGTTAGCTCATCCTAATTTTTTTTCTCCTTGGGGGCACGACACGCGAGTAGCCGCACGCGCGCACGCAAGTGGCTCTCGACCATCGCTGTTGTCGCCGTCAACCGAACTCCCATCTTCGGCCACCTCCGGCCAAGACAAACACACATCCAGAAGATCCCAGCGTCCTCTCTCCATCCATCCCAAGAGATTGACACCCCCTAATCGGATAAAACCGTGCAAAGAAGAAGTTTTCATAGGGATTGGGCATTTAGCCACAAAAGAGATGGAGGAAGCTAGGAAAAATAAAATAAGAAGAGAGCATGTGACCTCCAGGTCCATGTACCGACGCCGCCGAAAACACAACCAATTGAAGCGTTGACGTCGATAATGAAAGAGCATTTCCATCCCTATGTGTTTTGATGTTTGTTGACAAATGAGTGTTTTAACGTGTGCTAAGTGTTGCAAGGATTATATGTTTATGAACGTTATATATCTCTTGTATGATCCTGTGCAAAACCCCTTTGGATTCATCTCGGAGATTCTAACTGTTGGGAATATGCCCTAGAGGCAATCATGGATGACGTAATTCCCAATGTATTCATAAAGTTATTAAGTTGTCCATGTTTTGAACATCTGACATATGTCATTGAATATGTGATTCGATTGTGAAACTATGTATTCATGTTGTTCATGCTAAATTGTACTTGGTCATTAAAGTTTGTGCTGGACACACACCCTAGACTAATGTGAGTGTTGGCTGATGACACGGTTCCACTTGTCATGGGCATGGTGATGTCATTCCAACGTTCACAGACTTGGCTAAAGAGTTTAGCAAGTCGGACCGACCCATATTGAGATGCAACGAGAAAGTCGTCATTTGCATGTCTCAATCAATGTAATCCTTAGACCTGAGGTTATCGCACAATCCGAGTTGTGGATCACCGACTTAGGTTCTGTCAAACGTTGTTCTGTGACAAGGCAGCTATAAAGGCAGAGTTCGGGTCGAATGAGAAGCAAGCTGCGTGATGTGGATAATCAAGATGGGATTTTGCCCCTCCAAATGGAGAGATATTCTTTGGGCCCTCTCGAGTGATATGATTCAGGAAGCATGGCCATGCGCGACTCAGTTAAGTGTTAACCATGTCTGTTGACTAAGAGTTAGTCAGATGAATCACATATCACGGATCGAGAAGAGAGTCGAACTATTTAAGGGATGACGATAAATCGCCCATAGTTCGACAAGGTATATCATGAGGCAAAAGGGACTAAGATGAATGTCACATTGAAAGGTACGTCGTCATGACTCAATGGGACTTGGGAGTCGGCACGTTCTGCTAGGAGCCGCTACCGATTGATCGATTGGGAGTTGGACTCCAATCGTGTCGAAGTCGCCATGAGCCTGCAGGGTCGCACACTTAAGAGCGGGAGCAAGTATTGGTCGGGTTGGACCCGAACCAGAAATGGACTGAGTTTGTGAGTCGGACTCACAGGGGGAATGGGCCACAAGTGTTGTGAAACCCACTACCATTCGCTATATAAAGAGGGGAGTAGGTTGCCCAGCGGGCACGTTTTGTCCACCCCATGCGTTGGGAACCCTAGCCCCACTCAGTCCAGCCGTCGCACCGGACCTAGCAGTCCGCCGTCGGAGCTCCTCCTCGTACGTGTGGATACCGGCAGAGGTGTTGTACGTTCAGCACTTCGACGTTCGTGGGATTGGATCGGCTGGATCGGATCGTGGGACTACACTTCCTCGACGCGCTAAATCGATAATCCGCAACCGCGCGTCTAGTGGTAATCATCGTGGCCTTCTACCTCGGCTAGATCTTGGAAGTACCGCGTAGAAAAAATCGTTTTATCCGATGAAGAAATCCATGATCGAAATGCAGATGAGATCTGCGTTTTCCAAAATCGTCGGGATCGCCGGCTTCGCCCTGTCGTAGCGCCTTAGATGTCGTTACGAGTTTCACAACGCCGGTAGATATCGCATGTATGCATAACTTGTTTTTGCAGGAAGTTGTGAATGGTATGGCTTATGTGCATGTGATGTATGTAATCCATACATGATCTGCGTATAATGTTTTTGTCAGCCGGCTGGAGCCTAGGTGCTGTCATTTTATCGTATACCGGCCTGCGTGTCGGACTCTCTATGTAATCTTTGATTTACTAGCTAGTGTAGCTTGTTGGAGAACCCGGTGACATGCAAGTCGATGTACAAGTCGGCTACATGGAGTAAGATGGCACGTGACAAGAGTTGGCACGAGTCGACTTACAAGCTTCGTGGAGATGGAGATCACCATGAAGAGAGCCATACCATTTCACATTATAATTGCTTTATTTGTGTTATTGTTATGTCTCTTTTTATCTCTATTTAGATAGTTGTCAGATTTAATCCCTCAAAGAAGGTCTAGTCGGTCGCCCCGCCAGTGCTGCACCATCACAAGTCGGACATTCTTGGTAGTGGTGTAACAACCCTACTTTTTGTGTAATAAAGAGAGGTGTTGTGTACATGGCATGCATGCATGAAAATTGGACCAAATTTTTGCTTTTAAAATTTAATCAGAGAATTACCAGAAAATCACTTAAACTTGTTTCAAACAAAATTGTTCTACAAAGTTTTTCAAATGGAACCAACTATATGCTAAAAAGATGGCAAATTTGAAGAGCTTTCCAACGACTATTTTTGTGTAATTTTTGGTTCACAAAAAGGCCCTCAAATTTCTGTTTTAGTTCTGTTTTAAAAATTCCTAGGGGCTTCCTTGTGATTTCTTAATTTCTCCCAGGGGTTTTTTCGAAAACTGCCCCTGTCGTCTTCCTCCTGTCCGGTGACAGGAGGGCAGCCGCCGCCGCGCGCCACCTCCTGCTTTCTCCTGTCGAGGTGGAGGAGGAGATGAGTACCCCTCGGTGTCGTCCGAATATAGCTCAGCTCGCAGAACCTTCCCCCCCTCGCTGTCTCTCCTCCCCCTGTCTCTCCCTCCGCGCCCGAGAACGCCCGCCGCCGTTGATCCGTTGCCGCCGTCGATTAGACCTCTCCCGAGTCCCTCCGAGCAGACCGTTGGAAGCGCCGTTGCCCCCTCTTCGCCCTCGAGTAAGCTGAGCAGCCGGGATGGCTTAGCGCCCGCGGATCGACGCCTTCTTCCCCGCGGCCGGTCGCCGGAGATCTCCACCGCGCCGCCGTTCTAGCCCTCCTCCGGCCCCTCCGATTTCCTCTACACGTCCGTGGTGAGCTCCTGCTCCTCCCCAGCCCCTCCTTTCGCCCTCTCTCGCTCGGAATCGATGAGTTCGCCGGAGCCGAGGCCGTCCGCCGCCGCTTCTCCACGCCGGCTCGCCGCCGGTGACCGTACCGGGGAGGCGCCACCACGGTTAGGTGCGCCCCGTTGCGCTGCATCGAACGAGCCCAGGCACGCTTCCGGGGCTCGCCGGAATCGTCGCCGGCGTTGGCAACTGCCACCGGCCGGCCACCACCGTGAGGTCACGGTGATGTCACCGTGACATCACCTGCCCACGTGGCGTGCCAAGTGGCACTCCTTGTCCTTTTTGAACTGCACAGTGGGACCCGCAGATAATTTAGAAAAACAGAAAATAATTAAAAGTTGGAAATTCAATAACTTTCATTTTACAGCTCCAAAAATAATGAAAAAAATATGTATGTGTTCAGAAAAATGAGAGCTATTTATCCATGTCATTTTCATACATGTTAACCCAAGGTTAAAATGAGGCCAATTTTATAGCATACATTTAATTCAATTAAATATTGAAAATAAAGTTCTTATTCAATAAAAATAGAAAAATAAGTGTAATATACCATTTTGATCAGTAAAGCAAATGTAATCCAACTATGAGGTTCACAAGGTAATTTGAGCATCTTAGCTTGGTCACATCTCCAGTTTAGGGTTTTCCCCCCCCTCCGGTGTTCGTCGTTCACGGCACAAAACCCTAGCTTCCTGCTCTATCTTTTAAGCTTCTTTTCAATTGCATTGTTTTACTCATGCATACATATTGTGCATTGCACGGTCGTCAAGTTTTGATTGTTTGCTTTCTTTCCGGTGTTGCTCGCTATCGGTAGACCGAGATCCGGAGGTCGACCCGGCGTTCTACGACAACCCAAGCTCTACTCTCGACGAGCAAGGCAAGCACCACCTCATGGCTACCCCATGTTTTGAGTCTTTCAACCTCTTACTCATGCATTCGATTCAACTTGGTTTTGAGTCTGTTAGAGTTAACCTATCCACTGCATGACCCTCCCCCTCACATGTCACCTTCATACCTGTTTACCCTCCTAGTATGACTAGGGTTGTTTGAGTATCGTAGAGCCTTGTGTGTTATGCTTAGCCATGCTTAGTGTTCTGATCTACTTCATCCGGTTGATGATTTGGGTCACTTCGATAACCTTGTATGATGTTATATTTATGAGTACTGAGCATATGAAACTGACTAAGGCTAGCACGGGAGGCCACTTGGGTAGTGGTTATTCGTTCCGTACTCGCTAACCCTAGGATTTAAGGTCTCGCCGCGGAAGCCAAGACTGAGCGTGCAGCCACACGCGGGCCAATGAACCCCGCTCGGCTAACTAACTTGTTTGATCACTTCCATGGGTCACATAGTTTGAGTTTTCCATTTGCGGGTGTGTCATAAAACGTTTTGGAGAAAACTAGGGCGTGACCGGGACCAGTGATGGACGTACACGGATCTTGTCCCGACTCACAGAACAGGTGCCGTCAGGAGGTGGCCAACTCCCTGTTGACGGGGTGGCCCTGTTTGGGTTGACTCATGGAAAGGGTTAAGCAAGGTAAAGGCCGTGGTCGACCACACTCTGCCGCGCTCTTAGAGAGGAGCGTTACCGCGTGGCGTTAAGAGTCGGTCGATACGTGTGGGTAAAGTGTACCACCCTGCAGGGATAAATCTTTCGGAAAGCCGTGTCCACGGTTATGGACAACTTGGTGAAAGTCACGGGGTCATAGATAACTCTAACGGAATGACTAAAACTTGCTGGCAATGAATGAAGGATGCCTCCTCGACTACGTCAAGAGGGGTGATTCTTGTAGCATAAGGTAGTCTGGGGTTGAGAAAGTACTTGGTGGACTAAAGAACATAATGATCTCAGTAGTTGAGTAGATTCCTCCTCTGTTTTATAAATGCTCTATTACACGTGCTTTTCTTCCTCAACTTCGGAAAACAAAGTTGGCTTTATGCAAATAACCTTAAAAGCCAAGTCTTGCTGAGTACCTTTTGTACTCAACCTTGCTTCGTTGTTGTTTTGTTTCAGACTTCGGCGATGCAGCTGAAGAGGGGTTCTACCTCGACGTCGATGAATAGTTAGGGGTTCCCAGGCAGCAGTCTGGTATCTGTAGTATGGGTTTGGCTACGTTGCTTATGTTTCGGACTCTTAGTCCTTTTGCTCTTGTTGTATAGCAACATATTTGCTTTCGCTGCTTGTTGTAATGTTGGGTTGCTGGACCTATGTTGGTCTTGTAACCTCTGTGTGTAAGCTACTCTAGTATGCCTTGTTTAATACAACTTTCATGTCTAGAGTACTGCTTTGATCGATTGTTGGTCTCGAGCCCGTTGTTATACAGTTTTGGCTATGCCTGCATAGTTGTCGCAGTCGAGGGGTTGTGGAGCCGATGATCCATGTCCGAGCCCGCCTGCCGGAGATATCCGGCCTGGGGCGAGGTAACCCCAGTAACCCTCGATTGTTGTTGCACTTTCTGGACACATAGCATCTCTGTATAACTCTGGTCCCGTTCCTTCAGTTTCATCCGACTCGTGGATGCTTGGGTATACATATCTGGTTATGACTAGCATGGACACAAGGAGTAGTAGACCGGGGATCCTGACTACGTGCCGATGAATCCGGTCTGCCTGCCGTTGTTTGTTGCGGCCGGGGCTGGTAACCCTGAAGCCCTTGTGGGTCCACTGCTAGGAGCACATGACAGTTTGTATATCTCGGGGTTCGGGGTCCGACAGGTCTTGGTATCAGAGCAGGACTGCCTGTAGGAAACCCTCGCCGTTGGTCGATGTTGAGTCTAGAACTTGTGAAAACTACTTTGAAAAGACAAAATGAGTTATGAAAACCCTCTTAGGATTCTTTTTGCTCCTTACCTGGTATCGCTCTAACTCTGAGTCACCGTATCTCATTTGTTTTTGTGTGTTGTTTCCTTGTGTTGTTTCAAAAATTAGGAGTAAAACCGTTGGGTGTTTTTCTTCCGAGTACCATGTCTCAGGTTGTTATAGTTCCAAATTCAAGTCATTTCTTCATGCCTTTTGACATCTTGAAAATGTCTTTGTTTCAGATGCCTTCTGGTCAGGTTGTTCGACATACACTATGCCTTGGAGTTCCAGGTTTTCCTCATCTCTTAGCCTCAGCCTGTGCAAACATAGGAGCCCCTTGGTATCCTGTGTACACCGTGTATGAGGAGTACCGTGACTTCCACCAGACCCAGTACTTGTGTGGTGTCCGTCTTCCACAGCTAGATGGCACCATCTTTCCTGCTGAGCACTATGCTGAGGGTATTGGTTTCACCATTGAGATGGCTGTGCAGGATGCGGCACGGCACTGTCTTAATGAGCTTCGTTACCACTATCCAGATCATGAGCATAGCTCCTTCCGTTACTGCCCTGGTTCAGATGCTACTCTTGAGGGGTGTTACACTCACACCTTTGCTGATCCCTCCCAGGAGGAAGATCTTACACTTAGGTGCACCGCTGATCTCCTTGCTGCTTATGCTCGTCGCGAGCGTGAGCTTAGTGCACTAGTTAACACCCTTGCAGCTAGTCTCAGGACTGTGACAGCCAGAGTGAGGCCATTCGTTGAGAGTGGTGTTGTTCAGGCCTCTGAGATAGAGCTTCCAGCTGTACTTGTGCCTTCCTCGGTTGCATCTCCAGATGTTGGAGGTGATGTTCCCCCTCGTGGACGCCTCAGGAGGCCTAGGATGGTGCGTGGTGTACCACAGTCTCTCCACGGACCGCAGGACGAGTCTGTTCGTCGCTACCCTGGTGCTCTGTTTCCACTTCCTTTCGACTTCGGAGGATACTGAGACCGTTGTCGGTTCCAGCTAGAGTAATGTTTGCTTTCATGTACTCGAAACCCGAAGTTGTAGAAAAATAATGTATAGGAGCAGAACTTCGGTGATGTGTATCTCCCGTACTTTCTTTCAGTGTTGTATGTACTTAAGCTTGTGAGCTTGTACCGCCACTATGTATGGTTTGTACTTCGACTGGTTTCAATAAATGTTGTAATATGTTGTCTCCATGTTGATGAAATGATACACTTCATGCCCATTCATTCTGTTCTACTACATTTCGGCATGTATCTTGTTTTTCCGTTGAAACTACTACATGTCGAACCATTGTATCCTTTTTCCATGAAAGTGTTGTTCATGATTCTTCTTCCTTTTACTCAGGATGTCGGGTGGTACTCCTGGCCGTAACAACCCTCCCCCTGAGCCAACACCTCCGCCGCCACCCTCAATGGCGCAGGTGCTGCAGAGCATTGAGACCAACCGCCTGAGGAACAAACAACTTCTGGAGCGTGTGGCCCAGAACACTGAACGCCGTGTTGCCGGCGTTACACTCGTGGACTTCCTCAAGGCTCAGCCGCCATACTTTGCTGACTCCACTGAGCCTCTCGATGCCGATGACTGGCTTCGCACAATCGAGCGCAACTTCATTGCTCTCCGTGTCCAGGAACGTGACCGTGTGAACTTCGCCACCTATAAGCTTGAAGGTGCTGCTGTTGCTTGGTGGGAAGGCTTTCTGGCGTTGCAGGCTCCCGATCATGAGGTCACCTGGGCAGAGTTCCGCACTGCTTTCCGTGAGGCTTATATCCCGAAGGCAGTTATGAACGGTAAAAGAAAGGAGTTCCTTGATCTTACTCAGGGCAGTATGGGTATCGAGGCCTATGGTCGTGTGTTCACTCGGTTGGCTCGCTATGCTCCTCATGATGTAACTAATGACGAGGACAAGCAGGATCTGTTCCGTAAGGGCCTGAACCCAACTGTTCGTTATGAGCTTCTTCCCTTCAAGTTCCGGAGCTTCCAGGAACTTTACAACCAGGCCATCAGTCTTGAACGTGGCAAAAAGGAGATGGATACGGCTATGAAGAAGAGTGCTGGAGATTCCCGTGCTTCACCCTCTGGTCAGAAAAGGAAGCGCCGTGTGTTCACTCCATACAGTGCTGTCCCCAGGGCTCCGTTCCAGCCAAGGCCATCTGGATATGCTCCTCGTCCACCTGCCCCACCTGCTACATCAACCTACGGTGGTGGACAAGGTTCTCGTCCTCCAGTTGCTGCTCCTCCCAGCAATGTGTGCTACCGCTGTGGCCAGCCTGGTCACTTCTCGAGGGAGTGCCCTCAGAATCATGCTGGACGTGCAGCTCCCCCTCCTAAGAAAATGGCAAAGCCTGCTGGTGCTGGACGTGGTCGTCTGAACTATGTAACTGCCGAAGATGCTCAGGACGATCCAAGCGTCTTACTGGGTACGATTCGTGTCAACTCAATTTCGGCTTTAGCCTTATTTGATTCTGGAGCATCGCATACATTCATGTCAGAAGGGTTTGCTAAAATGCATGGGATACCTTTCGAAAAGTTGCAAAAACCATTGATGGTAAACTCCCCTGGTTGCAACTGGCAAACCACCATGGTTACGCCAGAGCTCATGGTTGAGGTGGGATCCTTACAATTCCCTGCAACCTTCATTGCCCTAAAGTCCACTGACCTTGATGTCATACTGGGCATGGACTGGCTTGCTAAATATGGAGCTGTTTTGGATTGTGCAACAAAATGCCTCACCTTGAAACATCCTTCCGGTGCCATCATCGATTATTGGTCTGAGTTCACCATTCCTCCTTCAGCACGCACACGACTTTCTCCTGAACTGCAGCTGTACTTCATGCAAGGTGATTACCCTCCTGAAATTCATGAGTTACCTGTAGTCAGTGATTTCCCTGATGTGTTTCCTGAAGAGTTACCTGGCATGCCACCTGACCGAAGTGTGGAATTTGTCATTGAGTTAGTCCCTGGTACCGCTCCTATGTCTAAAAGACCTTACCGTATGGCCCCAGAGGAGTTGGTTGAATTGAAACGCCAAATTGAGGAGTTAGAAGAAAAGGGTTTCATCCAACCTAGCACATCTTCTTGGGGTTGTCCCACTATCTTTGTCAAGAAGCGGGATACCAATGTTCCACGTTTGGTTGTTGATTATCGGCCGCTGAATGCAGTGACCATCAAAAACAAGTACCCTCTTCCAAGAATCAATGACCTTTTTGATCAGTTAGCTGGTGCAACTGTCTTTTCTAAGATGGACCTGCGATCAGGATACCATCAAATAAAGATCAGAAAGGAGGACATTCCTAAAACGGCGTTTACTACTCGTTATGGTCTTTACGAGTACACCGTCATGTCTTTTGGTCTTACCAACGCTCCAGCTACCTTTATGAGGCTTATGAACTCGGTATTCATGGAGTATCTTGATAAGTTCGTCGTGGTCTACATCGACGACATCCTGGTCTATTCCAAAACCGAAGATGATCATTCTGAACACCTGCGTTTGGTGTTATCCAAACTTCGTGAGCACAAGCTTTATGCCAAGTTCTCCAAGTGTGAGTTCTGGTTGAAAGAACTCGTCTATCTCGGACACGTGGTGTCTGCCGAAGGTGTTGCCGTTATTCCAGACAAGATCCAAACTATTCTGGACTGGGAAACACCTAAATCAGTCAAGGATGTTCGGAGTTTTCTCGGACTGGCAGGTTATTACCGTCGTTTCATCGAGAAATTCTCCAAAATTGCCAAACCTATGACTGAACTTCTTAAGAAAGGAAAAAAGTTCGAGTGGTCAGAAAAAGCAGAGGAAAGTTTTCAAACTCTGAAAACCAAACTGACTACCGCTCCTGTGCTTGTTCTTCCTGATACGAGCAAGGACTTTGTCATCTTCTGTGATGCCTCTCAACAAGGACTCGGTTGTGTGTTAATGCAAGAAGGTCATGTAGTGGCTTATGGTTCTCGTCAACTGAAACCACATGAGTACAACTATCCAACCCATGATCTTGAGCTAGCAGCCGTGGTCCATGCTCTCAAGCAATGGCGTCATTATCTTCTTGGCAACCGATGTGAGTTATACTCAGATCATCAGAGTCTGAAATATCTGTTCACCCAACCGGATCTGAATCTCAGACAGAGAAGATGGTTGGAAGTAATCAAGGACTTTGACTTGGGTCTTAACTATCAACCCGGCAAAGCATATGTCGTTGCTGACGCGCTAAGTCGGAAGTCTTATTGCAACAATTTGATGATACAACAGGCCCAACCTCCTCTTCATGAGGAGTTCTCCAAACTCAACCTTGAAATCGTTCCTTCTGGTTATTTGGCCAACCTTGAGGTAAAACCTTTCCTTGAGGACCAGATCAAGAAAGCTCAAAAGCGGGATCTGGGAATTGCCAACATTAAGAAGAACATTGCTAGCGGTGCAGCTAAATGTTTCTCTATCGATGATCAAGGTGTCGTATATTTCAGCAACCGTCTGGTAGTGCCGAAGATACGGAATCTGAGAAAGCAAATTCTCCAAGAGGCTCATGACACACCTCTTTCTATTCATCCTGGTAGCACCAAAATGTATCAAGATCTACGTCAAAGGTTTTGGTGGTCCCGTATGAAGCGAGAGATCGCTCAGTATGTTGCTGAGTGCGACGTATGTCGTCGTGTGAAAGCAGAACATCAAAGACCAGCCGGTGTTCTTCAACCCCTGCCTATACCTGAATGGAAGTGGGATGAGATTGGTATGGACTTCATCACCGGCCTTCCCAATACCAAAAAGGGGCACAATGCTATATGGGTAGTGATTGATCGTCTATCAAAGGTTGCCCATTTCCTTCCTGTTCGTGAGACTATTCGAGTCTCCGATCTGGCAGATCTATATATCTCACGAATAGTCAGTCTTCATGGAGTTCCAAAAAGGATTGTCTCAGACAGAGGCAGTCTGTTTGTCTCCAGATTCTGGGAGAGTCTTCAAAAGGCCATGGGAACTCGTCTATCTTTCAGCACCGCCTACCATCCACAAACCGGTGGTCAAACTGAGAGAGTTAACCAGATTCTTGAGGACATGCTCCGAGCTTATGTTATATCGTTCGGTAAGGATTGGGAGAAGTTTCTTCCATATGCCGAGTTCACTTATAACAACAGTTATCAAGCTAGCTTGGGCAAAGCTCCTTTTGAAGTTCTTTACGGCCGCAAATGCCGAACTCCGCTGAATTGGTCTGAAACCGGTGAAAGATCGTTCTTTAGTCCGGATGTAATCAAGGAAGCGGAAGAAATCGTTCGTGTCATTCGTGAACGACTGAAAACAGCTCAGTCTCGCCAGAAAAGCTATTATGATCGTCATCACCAAGATGTTCATTATGAAGTTGGCGAGAAAGCTTATCTTCGAGTCACACCTCTGAAAGGTGGAAAACGATTCGGAATCAAAGGCAAACTGGCTCCTCGTTATATCGGTCCTTTCCCTATCATTGGAAAACGAGGTCAAGTTTCATATCAATTGCAGTTGCCTCCAGGATTTCCGGATGTCCATGATGTATTCCATGTTTCGCAGCTCAAACGTTGCTTCAAAGATCCTGTTCGTGGTGTGGACCATGAAACCATCAAACTCAAGGATGATCTCTCCTACAAGGAGGTTCCTGTCCGTATCCTCGATGAGGCCGAACGAAGAACTCGTAGTCAAACTATCAAGTTCCTCAAAGTTCAGTGGTCGCATCATTCCGAGAACGAAGCAACCTGGGAACGAGAAGATCGTTTGCGATCTAAGTACCCCGACTTCTTTTCTAAAACCTAGGAATCTCGGGACGAGATTCTTGTAAGGGGGGTAGACTTGTAACAGCCCTACTTTTTGTGTAATAAAGAGAGGTGTTGTGTACATGGCATGCATGCATGAAAATTGGACCAAATTTTTGCTTTTAAAATTTAATCAGAGAATTACCAGAAAATCACTTAAACTTGCTTCAAACAAAATTATTCTACAAAGTTTTTCAAATGGAACCAACTATATGCTAAAAAGATGGCAAATTTGAAGAGCTTTCCAACGACTATTTTTGTGTAATTTTTGGTTCACAAAAAGGCCCTCAAATTTCTGTTTTAGTTCTGTTTTAAAAATTCCTAGGGGCTTCCTTGTGATTTCTTAATTTCTCCCAGGGGGTTTTTCAAAAACTGCCCCTGTCGTCTTCCTCCTGTCCGGTGACAGGAGGGCAGCCGCCGCCGCGCGCCACCTCCTGCTTGCTCCTGTCGACGTGGAGGAGGAGATGAGTACCCCTCGGTGCCGTCCGAATCGAGCTCAGCTCGCAGAACCTTCCCCCCTCGCTGTCTCTCCTCCCCCTGTCTCTCCCTCCGCGCCCGAGAACGCCCGCCGCCGTTGATCCGTTGCCGCCGTCGATTAGACCTCTCCCGAGTCCCTCCGAGCAGACCGTTGGAAGCGCCGTTGCCCCCTCTTCGCCCTCGAGTAAGCTGAGCAGCCGGGATGGCTTAGCGCCCGCGGATCGACGCCTTCTTCCCCGCGGCCGGTCGCCGGAGATCTCCACCGCGCTGCCGTTCTAGCCCTCCTCTGGCCCCTCCGAGTTCCTCTACACGTCCGTGGTGAGCTCCCGCTCCTCCCCAGCCCCTCCTTTCGCCCTCTCTCGCTCGGAATCGATGAGTTCGCCGGAGCCGAGGCCGTCCGCCGCCGCTTCTCCACGCCGGCTCGCCGCCGGTGACCGTACCGGGGCGGCGCCACCACGGTTAGGTGCGCCCCGTTGCGCTGCATCGAACGAGCCCAGGCACGCTTCCGGGGCTCGCCGGAATCGTCGCCGGCGTTGGCAACTGCCACCGGCCGGCCACCACCGTGAGGTCACGGTGATGTCACCGTGACATCACCTGCCCACGTGGCGTGCCAAGTGGCACTCCTTGTCCTTTTTGAACTGCACAGTGGGACCCGCAGAGAATTTAGAAAAACAGAAAATAATTAAAAGTTGGAAATTCAATAACTTTCATTTTACAGCTCCAAAAATAATGAAAAAAATATGTATGTGTTCAGAAAAATGAGAGCTATTTATCCATGTCATTTTCATACATGTTAACCCAAGGTTAAAATGAGGCCAATTTTATAGCATACATTTAATTCAATTAAATATTGAAAATAAAGTTTTTATTCAATAAAAATAGAAAAATAAGTGTAATATACCATTTTGATCAGTAAAGCAAATGCAATCCAACTATGAGGTTCACAAGGTAATTTGAGCATCTTAGCTTGGTCACATCTCCAGTTTAGGGTTTCCCCCCCCCCCTCCGGTGTTCGTCGCTCACGGCACAAAACCCTAGCTTCCTGCTCTATCTTTTAAGCTTCTTTTCAATTGCATTGTTTTACTCATGCATACATATTGTGCATTGCACGGTCGTCAAGTTTTGATTGTTTGCTTTCTTTCCGGTGTTGCTCGCTATCGGTAGACCGAGATCCGGAGGTCGACCCGGCGTTCTACGACAACCCAAGCTCTACTCTCGACGAGCAAGGCAAGCACCACCTCATGGCTACCCCATGTTTTGAGTCTTTCAACCTCTTACTCATGCATTCGATTCAACTTGGTTTTGAGTCTGTTAGAGTTAACCTATCCACTGCATGACCCTCCCCCTCACATGTCACCTTCATACCTGTTTACCCTCCTAGTATGACTAGGGTTGTTTGAGTATCGTAGAGCCTTGTGTGTTATGCTTAGCCATGCTTAGTGTTCTGATCTACTTCATCCGGTTGATGATTTGGGTCACTTCGATAACCTTGTATGATGTTATATTTATGAGTACTGAGCATATGAAACTGACTAAGGCTAGCACGGGAGGCCACTTGGGTAGTGGTTATTCGTTCCGTACTCGCTAACCCTAGGATTTAAGGTCTCGCCGCGGAAGCCAAGACTAAGCGTGCAGCCACACGCGGGCCAATGAACCCCGCTCGGCTAACTAACTTGTTTGATCACTTCCATGGGTCACATAGTTTGAGTTTTCCATTTGCGGGTGTGTCATAAAACGTTTTGGAGAAAACTAGGGCGTGACCGGGACCAGTGATGGACGTACACGGATCTTGTCCCGACTCACAGAACAGGTGCCGTCAGGAGGTGGCCAACTCCCTGTTGACGGGGTGGCCCTGTTTGGGTTGACTCATGGAAAGGGTTAAGCAAGGTAAAGGCCGTGGTCGACCACACTCTGCCGCGCTCTTAGAGAGGAGCGTTACCGCGTGGCGTTAAGAGTCGGTCGATACGTGTAGGTAAAGTGTACCACCCTGAAGGGATAAATCTTTCGGAAAGCCGTGTCCACGGTTATGGACAACTTGTTGAAAGTCACGGGGTCATAGATAACTCTAACGGAATGACTAAAACTTGCTGGCAATGAATGAAGGATGCCTCCTCGACTACGTCGAGAGGGGTGATTCTTGTAGAATAAGGTAGTCTGGGGTTGAGAAAGTACTTGGTGGACTAAAGAACATAATGATCTCAGTAGTTGAGTAGATTCCTCCTCTGTTTTATAAATGCTCTATTACACGTGCTTTTCTTCCTCAACTTCGGAAAACAAAGTTGGCTTTATGCAAAGAACCTTAAAAGCCAAGTCTTGCTGAGTACCTTTTGTACTCAACCTTGCTTCGTTGTTGTTTTGTTTCAGACTTCGGCGATGCAGCTGAAGAGGGGTTCTACCCCGACGTCGATGAATAGTTAGGGGTTCCCAGGCAGCAGTCTGGTATCTGTAGTATGGGTTTGGCTACGTTGCTTATGTTTCGGACTCTTAGTCCTTTTGCTCTTGTTGTATAGCAACATATTTGCTTTCGCTGCTTGTTGTAATATTGGGTTGCTGGACCTATGTTGGTCTTGTAACCTCTGTGTGTAAGCTACTCTAGTATGCCTTGTTTAATACAACTTTCATGTCTAGAGTACTGCTTTGATCGATTGTTGGTCTCGAGCCCGTTGTTATACAGTTTTGGCTATGCCTGCATAGTTGTCGCAGTCGAGGAGTTGTGGAGCCGATGATCCATGTCCGAGCCCGCCTGCCGGAGATATCCGGCCTGGGGCGAGGTAACCCCAGTAACCCTCGATTGTTGTTGCACTTTCTGGACACATAGCATCTCTGTATAACTCTGGTCCCGTTCCTTCAGTTTCATCCGACTCGTGGATGCTTGGGTATACATATCTGGTTATGACTAGCATGGACACAAGGAGTAGTAGACCGGGGATCCTGACTACGTGCCGATGAATCCGGTCTGCCTGCCGTTGTTTGTTGCGGCCGGGGCTGGTAACCCTGAAGCCCTTGTGGGTCCACTGCTAGGAGCACATGACAGTTTGTATATCTCGGGGTCCGGGGTCCGACAAGTGGGCTCATAAAATTGAGGTGCTACCAATTCTTTCCGATTAGGTGTGTTTGAGTCGGATTCTTACAAGCGGAAGCACTTGGTAATCTAGACGACTCCATCACAACGGTTGTGGGGCTCGGGGCGAGGTAGGTTGGGAGCTGGGGCATGTGATGCCACCCAACTAATAGGAGTCGTATTGGATACGATTGGCAATGTGTTGCCTACCTAGATCACTTGACGGCTAGCGGTGATGCTAAAGCTCACTAGTCGACTTGCTTATTTAGGATCTTGAATCACTTAGCAACCATCGGAGGGGTGTTGGTTCTAGTGGGAGCATAAGTATTAAAGCGTTTAATATGCCTGCTCTTTTATGAATACATGTCTTAAGTGTTTGGCATATTTTCTGTTGTAGATCAATGGCACCTAGCAACCTTCCTCAGTTGTCCACTTTTGCGTTGAGGTCAATCCTAGAGAAAGATAAGCTTAATGGAACTAATTTCACCAACTGGTACCGTAATCTGAGGATAGTTCTCAAGCATGACAAGAAAGAACATGTTCTAGAAACTCCACTTCCAGAAGAGCCTGATGATGTTGCGACTGTCGCAGTCATGAATGCCTACCGTAAGACTAGAGATGAGTCTACGGAAATTAGCTGTCTTATGCTTGCACACATGGAACTGGACTTGCAACAGCAGTTCGAGAATGTTGAGGCCTACGATATGATCGAAAGCCTCAAAAGTATGTTCTATGCTCAGGCAAAGACCGAGAGGTATCAACTCACTCAAGCTTTGCTGGGCTGTAAGCTCAAAGACGGTGATCCACTGAGTCCGCATGTAATCAAGATGACTGGTTACGTGCAGTCTCTCGATCGGCTGGGCTTCCCAATTAACGAAGAGTTCGCTACTGATATAATTATGAACTCTCTTCCTAGTGCGTATGGTCCGGTAATTTCGAACTACCACATGCATGGTATGGATAAGAAGATCACCGAATTACATGGGATGCTCAAAACGGCAGAGGCTGATCTTATGAAAGGCGCCAGTCAAGTGTTGATGGTGCAGAATAAGGCTAAGTTCAAGAAGAGTTCTTGGACTAAGAAGAAGAAGGATAAGTCAGGAGGTAGCGCCCATGGCCCTGTCCAGAGTGCTTCTTCAAAGACTAAGCCTTCTCCTACAGCCGGAGCCAATTGCTTCTATTGCAAGCCGGATGGCCACTGGAAGAGGAACTGCACCAAGTATTTGGCTGCCAGAGCCAAGAGTGGAGGTATGACTTCCGACTCAGGTACACTTGTGTGCAATGTTATAGACATTTATCTTGCTGATGCACCTAATAGTTCTTGGGTATATGATACCGGATCAGTTATTCACATATGCAACTTGTCGAGACATCGTAGTAGTTTTCATAGACGGGGGTGCCATGAGACTACGGTAGAGACGTGGGGTAACGGGATAGCGTGGTAACTCAGAACACAGGATTTTACCCAGGTTCGGTACGTCGCGATAGTACGACGTGCCTACTCCTGCACTTCTCACTAGTTGGGACTAAAGCCCGTAAACAGGGTTACAATGTGAGGGTTTTTAGATCTAAACCACTCGGCGAGGATGAGCTTCTCGGCGAGTTGGCGTAGAGCTTCTCTGTTCTTGTCCTTTTGTCTATCTCCCGTCCGGCTTTATATAATAGCCGGATTAGGTCTTACAGAATAGGAAACCTAGAAAACTACGGTAACTTGTAACTTGGAAAGCAAGGAATCCGTCTTCTCCTCCAAGCCAGATCACATGGGCTGTGATCCGGGTTCTTCTAGAATCCGGCTTCTGCGCGTCGGATTACTGGGCCGCCTAATGGACCTAAGCCCACTACCACTTAGGCCACCCTGGTAATCCGGCACTTGGCCCACCATCTTCTATACCCCTATTTGGTATATATCCGACAGTAGCCCCCAAGAAGGATCAAAACTCTGATTCTCCGCTATTCGCCAAATATTCTTTGTCCGAGAAATACTGATTCAGCAGTCTTGATTCTTCTTATTCTTCGTTTGAAAAAGATGGTGGCATGAAACTCGGAATCCTGAAAATCCGGCTTTTCTCTCACGATCCTTTGTGGAGAAGAAACTTTCTACGTCAGCGCACTCAACCATGCTGACGTAGGCGACGTTTGAGATTTACTCGGAAAAACCCAGAAACGTATCTCTGACAGATTCACGCGGGAAACGAGGAGATAATCATCATTACTCCGTCGTTTCACTTCACGGATTTTCCGGCGAACGACAAGCGGCAAACATACAACGGTCAAAATAGCCGTTGGCACGCATCTAAACGGTTTTCCGGCTATAAATAGCCGTCCTCGTCCTCAACGAAAACTTTCCTCACTCCCCACTGCCCACGCCATTGACGCGAACGAGCTCGAGAGCAAAGCACTTGCCCCAGGCGCTCTCAGCATCCAAGCACACGGAACGCACCACCACAAGATGGCCTCCTCGACGTCATCGCCGACCCGCGCCGCCATCAACGAGCTTATCAGCGATCTGGATCCGCAGCTGGGATCGCCCAAGCTCACCGGCGACGAGCCGGAGAAGACCACGGCCTCCGCGGCGGGTGACGCAAATCCTTCCGCCGCCGCGGACGCTGCGGGATCGAGCTCCGCAACCTCCCCGCCGTTTGCTCCAGAAACGGCGGAGGAGAAAATCCAACTCCTTGGCGACGAGCTCGCCGCCGCGGAGGCTGCCGCCTCTGCCGCCGCCGGAGCAGACGAAGAAACGGAGTCTGCAGGCAACTGGATTGCCTGCAGCATTCCTCCGGCTCTCCTTCCAAACCTGGAAAAGGAGGGCCTGGTTCTTAAGAAGAAATGGCGGCTTCCAGAAGACGAGACCGAGCCTACGCCAAAAAATGGCGAAAGGGTCCTTCTCTGTTCCCACCTTCTTCGAGGTATGGGACTTCCACCTTCTTCCTTCTTCCTCCAAATCCTTTCTCACTACAACATCCAGCCCCATAACCTTCCTCCCAACTCCATCCTCTACATGGCCGGCATCCAGGCTTTGTTCGAGGGCTACTTAGGGCTAGAACCTAGGTTAGATTTCTGGACTTACTGCTTCGGGGTTAAGCGGAACTCTTCGGAGGGCGCACTCCCGACTTGCGGGACCATATCTTTCACTCTTCGGAGATTCCGAGAAGATTGGTTCCCCAAGATAAAAACCTAGGAATCCGTCAAATTTTGGACGGGTTCCTTCTTTTATCACCCCGACGTGCCTTTCCTTAAGGAAGCTGTCGGGGTTCCTCCTTTTGTGAACTCTGCCGCCGTTCCCCAAGACAACTGGGGAACGGAAGCCGTCCAGGTTCTGCCGCCAGATCTACTAAAGATCAAGCGGCGCATCACCAAGCTCACCTCCATGGATCCGCCTCTAACCGGCATGGACACGGTTCTATGCTGGCTGATTAGGCGAATCCAGCCATTGGCCAACCACAGCGGCCGTCTCCTGTGCAAATACACGGGAGTCAAGGATCCGATGCGGACAACCACCAAGGATTGGCCCGCAAAGGAGCTTCGCCGACGCATCAACCAATTGGTCGCATCACGCGACCAATACGAAGCGAGTCGGCCAATGTATACGGCCGAAAATCCGGTTCCCAAGGTAATTTTTCAGTCATTTGGGTACAGTTTTATTTTTTCTCGGATTTTCTAGCTTCTGATTTTGATCTTGTTCGTCCGACAGTTCGCGGATCTTTCAGATTCGAACTTGGTATCCGAGGCTGAGCTGGACGCGCTGCGCACCGCCACTACAGGTGGACGCAAGCGCAAGTAGATAACTTCCTCGGAAGAAATTATCGACCTTGACGGAATCCCCGTCGCCACTTCCAGGTTCTTTCTTCTGGGTTCTATTTTCCTTTATGGGAACTTTTCATCCATCTTTGGTTTTTTAACTTTTCCGGGTTTTTTGTTTTTAGCCTGCCTCCCTCCAGTTTAAAACCAAGAAGCTGAAGAAACACAAGGTTGTTTCCAGCCGAGGCGGTCAACCTTCTTCCTCCATTGCCCCGAACACGCCGTCCACAATGGCGGAAGAGCAAACTGCAACCCCCACCACCAAGCCCTCAGAGCCCAGCCAGCCCGTTGTGTCGGACCCGGACACGAGGGAAAGGGCGGCTCCAGAGGTGGAGAAATTTTCTCGGACTTTCGACGAAGAGATCCCCACCTTTGACAAAGACTTCAAGATTATCAACGACGGCCTAAGCGCGGCCGGAACTGCTTTTGCGGAATACGCAAAAGAGTTCCAGGAAAACTTGGCAGGTTTGCACCGAATGAGCCAGGTATGTAACTCTAGCCCCCAAGCATTAAACAAAATTGCATGCCTGTTTTGCTTTGATGTTTTTTGTAACCATTCTTTTCCTTGCTATGTTGCAGCAAACCGCCGAAACCATAAACATGGAAGTTTTCAACAAACTCACCATCAAGAATAAGGAGGTTAGAAATCTCCTTTCTATTCTTGAAGAGAGAGAGGCGGAACTGGCATCGTCTCAGCTCGCTTTGACGGAAACATCAGGTACACACTTTTCTTCTGAGGTTTGCGATTCAATTTTTTGTCTAAGTACTTATTCCGAAAATTTTCTAAAGCCGGAATTTTCTTTGCTTTCCAGCTGCTTTGGCTAAGGCCAAGCAAGTAGCTGAAGATGCCGGCAATGCCGAGAATCTCCGAAAGGAGAATTTGGAGCTTCACAAGCACCTTGTGAAGGCTCAAAAGGATCTGGAGGCAAGCAACTTGGCCCTTGGAGTTGCCAACTCCAAGGCTTCTGAACAGGCGGAGAAGGATAAATCCACCATTCAGGATTTAGAGAATGCTCTGACCCTTCGCCTGGAGGAAATCTCCGAGATCGACAAGCTTCTCGGTAATTTTCCGTTACCTTTTTACTTTTCCATACCTTGTTTTTCTTCTCTGCTTTTTGCCTAACACTTTTGATTGTTTTTGTCGGAAAAAACAGGAGATATCCCAGATGGTACCCGGCTTGAAGGGATCCAAGCCTTTGGGAAGATGTGGACTTCGATCCGTGCTGCTGGAATGCAGCTGGTGAACAAGTTGTCGCACCCTGGTTTCTAGGGGATACTCATCGGGCCGAACTGGATAGCAGATGCTTGGATTATGGGGCATAACTGCTCCCACGACCCAGCTTCCTGGTAGGCCTGCGCTTATGCGCGACAACACAAGCCCTGCTATTCCGCCGTCGATGTAAACTATCCACTAGAGACCATAGGCACTACTGTCGACGTACTTCATATCAATCACGCAGGGTACGTCAACAGCGTTAAAACGGAATGATACCACAGAATGTCTCTAAGACACAAAAGATTGAAATAAGATTGCAAATAGCCTTCACTAAGGCAGAGAATAGCAAATACAATCATCCAGAGGACACATGTCCCAACATAACATTCATTACATCAGCGGAAGCAATCAAGGTGTCTGAGTACAGACAAAACCAAATAGGCTTAAGAAGCCGGAAACGAAAAGACGGAGCCCATCCACGAAGTCTCGGATCCTGCCCGGGTCCGCTATCTACTCGTCAACAGCGTCGTCGTACTCCACGTAGTAGCCTCCATGGGGATCCTCGGAATCGTCGTCTGCGGAAACCACAGCCCCAAAGGGGTCAGTACATAAACGTACTGGCAAGCAAGACTCACAGTTCACCAAAGTGTAACCCGTCAACACCAAGCACAGATGCTTTGGGTTCAACGGAAGGAAGGGGAAAATACAAAAGATGCGGCAGCTGGCTGCACTAACCAACTACAGAACATACTATAACTTCCGGCTAACAGAAAGGAGATAAGATCGAGTATTGTAACCAACTGAAAGTAAATCCAAACAAACCCATCATGGATCTCACCCCTTATCCAAAGAAGCAATCCGAGGATAACTCACACAGTTGGATTAATGATGGTTCAGGTTATTGTGGCAATAAACCTATTACTAGTCAAGTTATCATTAGTTAGGTGTAAGTTGTCTGAGTACTTGTTAGCCAGTACTTTCACGAAGTCGTCACATAACCGCGGACAACACGGCTTCTCGAGAAGATTCATCCCTGCAGGGTGTGCTCCAGTACCCGTACACACTCAAGCCACCAACTAAAACTTAGGTGGACTCGACACGACTCGAACCATCACTACAGCCTGTCCTAGGAGCCACGGAGCTATAAGGTCCCAGCCACGCAGCCGAATACTCAGCGCAGGTGTGCAAAACTCCCGCAGGACACAACACCCCGGCACTACAGGCCTCGCCCTATATGTGTGCGTCATCATCATCATCAGTAACCATGGGAGCGACCCATTTATGCGTATGAGCCAAATGGAACACCCGAACTAAGTGTGGCTCTTCGGACAAACTGCGGATCAGATCAAAGCCGAGGGGGGTTCCATACCACCACCCGGATGCGGTGAGCACGCTCATCATGGATCAGTAGACAAGACCCTTTTCCTAATTAGGGTCGACACTAGCAGGCCTCAAAACCACGATGGGCCTCCGGCCGGTGCCTTAACATCAAATTATTATTACCCAAGCCTTAGCAGGTTGTTGTTTACACATCGAGCCCATAGAACATAATAGAAATATGATAACAGAAAGTAACGGGTAACAGACTCGAGCAGGAACAACCCTAAGCATGCTAGTAAGACACGGGCTCAAACAACAGGGTTATAGGAGTGGAGGTGAGGCAATATCATGGTTTCAGGGTATCATGTGATAGGCTCGTAACAGAAGCAACGATACATATGGCTAGCAGAAATAGACAACGGAAAAGTATCGGTAACCAATGTTGAAAGGAACACAGTGGTTCATGTGAGTGATAACTTGCCTGCAAACCCAGTAGCCTGGTACTGAGCTAGATCCTTAGAAGGGGTGTCGTAAGGATCGTCGGTCTCAACGTCGTCGTCTAACCGAGAAGAAGCAAACAGACAAAGCAGAAAGGGTAGACAATCAATATCATGGCATAGTGCACAATCATGGGGATGATGCATGTCATGTTAATAGTTGCATCAAAATAAACTAGTTGACATGGTAACACAAATTAAATGGACACATATGCAATTTTGAGTTGCATATGAAAAGCCCATGAATTTTGGGTTAGATTATTTGTTTTCCAACTAATCAACAGATGAAGGTGAATTAGTATGATGCATGGATGAGGAAAACAACAAAATAACAACAATAGAACCAATTTAAAATAGGGTTTACCAATTTTAGAAATTTATTTATTAAGTTAGAAAATTTTGGTTCCTTACGGGTGTCACATAAACAATTGTTGTTTTCATCAAGTTAAAGTGTTCAAAACAAATAACAAAATTTATATTTGAAAAGAACATCAAATTTTAGTTGGATTACATGTTTCAAATATTGAAATTGGAATTAGGATAATTTAATTATGAATTAAACAATATTAAACAAGTTTTAAATGGATTTAAAACAAGTTTGAATTTAATTGAAGTTTTATTTGTTCAAAACATAATTTCAAACTCACATTTGAAAAGTTCACACTTTGATGGTTGGAAAACATATTTTGCATGTTCAAAATTATTTTATTTTGAGCAAGTTATGATTTTATCAAATTTAAATGAATTAAACAAGTATTAAATTATTTAGGCAGTTTAAATTATTCAAATCATGAAACAAAATTTATATTTGAATTGGTGGCTCAAAATGGTAAGGAAAACATATTTTATTTGCATGATTTGGATTAATAATGAATTAGTTATGGATTTTAGCAATTTGCAATTTAATTATTTGAATTCAAATTTGAATTGCATTTTGAAAACTCAAAACAGAAAACAAATGCTATAGATAGATAGACAATTAAATTTGGTGCAGTGTACATATTTTATTTTTGTTATTTGGGTTTGTGAAATAAAAGTTATTAGGGTTTCAATTCTAGGGACTATTCTGTAATTAATTGGACTGATATTGAAAATAAAAAGGGCAGAAAAGAAGCTGCACCGCGTAGTGTCCAGCACCAGCCACTGACAGTGGGGTCAGCGTCACTGTGGCGCTTAGGTGGCAGGCTGGGGGGTGACATGGCCTCCAGGGTCCATGACGTGTGGGCCCCGCGCGGGTCGCGCGCTAGGAAAAAATTGGGGAGGCAAATGCCTCCCCTGGGATTCGATCCCGGGCCCCTGGGCGAGCGGGCGAGCGTTCGCTGCCAGTGCGGCTGTGAACCATTTTGTGAAAGTTACAGAGCAGGTGGAAGGTTAACATGTTTCCCGTCAGTTAAATTTTAACTGAACTTTTCCTTCTTGGCGTGCAGGTTCAGGCTTCAGGCACAGGCACCGATCGGAGGCGAAACGGAGCGGGCCAGCGGCCGCGGCTGCTCGCGGGCGCTGTCCGCGGTGGCGCGCGGTGGCCGGCCGGTGCTGCGGGCGGTTGGGTGCAGGGGAACGTGCGAGGCGGAGAGGGGGAAAGGAACGAGGAAGGGCGACGAGGCTTACAGCGAGGGAGAGGGGCGGACGAGGAGGCGCTCGGGAGGTGCGGTCGGCGACGAAAACGGGATGGCGGCGGCGCTCCGGTGATCGTCGGGGAAGGCCGAGGCCACGGCGAGGACGAGGGGGTCGGGAGCTTTCCGTTCCCGGCCCTAGCTCGGCCGCTGGGGCACCGGTGGCGCGGCGACTCGCCGGAGAGGAGGCGGCGGTGATGGAGCTCTCGGTGGTGGTTACAGAAAGCGAGAGAGAGAGAGCAGCGCAAGGGAGAAGGGCGGCGGTGCGAGGGAGATGGAGGTGGAAAAGATTAGGGCTAGGAGGGGGGCTTGAGGGAAAGAAATAGGAGGAGGGGTGCGCAGCGATCACCGTTGCCTGCGTCTGATGTCGACGTGGGCAGCGTGATCTGCCTGCCGTACCAAGGTAGGAGAAGGTCGTGAGGGGGTACGGGCCTTTGGCCAAATTGGGCTGGCCCCAACGTGGGCTGCCTCCTTTTCCCCCTCTCCCTCTCTTTTAACCTTTTTTGTTTATTTCTTTTTTTTTGCAGATTTGGGAAAAGAGAGAGAAAACAATGGTCCTAGGGGTTTGCAAACTTTGGAATAAATTTTTAATGATTCCTTTTTGTAACCACGCATTAAAATAAACTTTTGTTTTCCAATTATTTAATTGATGGTATTGTTTGGAAATAAATTAAATGAGTTGAGCAATTGAGGTATAAAAAGGAAATAAATGCCACTTAACCAATTTAAAGTTTTTGAAACCAAGTTTTAGGGGAACAATTTGTTTGTTTGTTTTGTAGTTTTTATTTGACACATTGTAACATAACAAGTATGACAAATAATTGAATTTTGTTTTGGAATTCAAATAGAAATCAGATGGAAACAATTGAAATCAAATGCAACATAAGCAATTATGATGACATGATGCAAAGCAATAATAAAACAAGAAACAAAACATCTAGGGGGGAGATTTTCATACTTGGGATGTTACAAAACGCCCCCCCTTGAAGGAATCGCGCCCCGAGATTCCTACTGAGAAGTGAAAAGGTCCGGATACTTCTTGCGAAGATCCTCTTCGGTCTCCCATGTTGCCTCTTTATTGGAATGATGCGACCATTGCACTTTCAAGAACTTGGTGCTCTGGTTGCGAGTCTTCCGCTCGGTCTCATCGAGAATACGAACATGGTGCTCCTCACAAGATAGATCATCTTGCAGTTCAATGGAATCATGATCAACTGCACGATCTGGATCTTTGAAACACCTCTTGAGCTGTGACACGTGAAACACATCGTGCACCTTGGATAGTTTTTCTGGAAGTTCAAGACGATAGGCATTTTCCGCACGCCTTGAGAGAATGTTGAAAGGACCAATGTATCTCGGTGCTAGCTTTCCTTTGACACCAAAACGATGAGTGCCTCTGAGGGGAGTTACACGGAGTTATGCTTTGTCACCAGGTGCATAGATCATATCCCTGTGCTTGCTGTCATAGTAGCTTTTCTGACGAGACTGAGCAATCTTGAGATTGTCACGAATGATGCGAACTTTCTCTTCGGCTTCCTTAACAATGTCAGGGCCTAAGAGTGAACGTTCACCAGCTCCAGACCAATTGATTGGACTCCTGCATCTGCGGCCATAGAGTGCTTCAAACGGTGCCATGCCTAGGCTTGCCTGGAAGCTGTTGTTGTAGGAGAATTCAGCATATGGAAGGCATTCCTCCCATTTCATGCCAAAGGAGAGACCACATGCTCTGAGCATATCCTCGAGAATCTGATTGACTCTTTCGACTTGCCCTTGAGACTGAGGATGATAAGCTGTGCTGAACAGAAGTTTGGTGCCCAATGCTTCTTGAAAACTCTTCCAGAAATGAGAAGTGAATATGCTTCCACGGTCTGAGCTTATTTCCAATGGAACACCATGAAGAGGAACAATCTTTGTTGTGTAGAGCTCTGCTAACTGGCTAGCTGAGATTGTTTCTTTCACAGCAAAGAAGTGAGCTACTTTAGTGAGACGATCAATGACAACGAAGATTGCATCGTTGCCCTTCTTGGACTTTGGAAAACCAGTGACGAAATCCATTTCAATCATGTCCCACTTCCACTCAGGAATTTTCAGCGGTTGGAGAAGACCGGCTGTTTTCTGATGAACTGCCTTAACACGTTGACAAACGTCGCATTCAGAAACGTATTTAGCAATTTCACGTTTCATGCCAGACCACCAATACAGTGTTTTAAGATCCTGGTACATCTTTGTACTTCCAGGATGTATGGAAAGAGGAGTTTCATGAGCCTCCTTGAGAATAACATCTTTAAGACTTTGAACTTGAGGAACTGCAATGCGTCCTTCGAAGAACACCGTTCCCTTGTCATCAATTGAGAAGCACTCATACTTCACATTGCCTGCTTTGATGTTATTTGCAATCTTCTTGATCTCAGCATCACGAAGTTGTTCAGAACGAATCTTGTCCTCGAGAGTTGGAGTAGCTGTCAAGTTTGCAAGATAACCTTGAGGAACAAGACCAAGGTTCAGCTTCTGGAATTCTTCATGAAGTGGAGGTTGGCTTTCCATGATCATGAGATTATTGCAATAAGACTTGCGACTGAGAGCATCGGCCATAACATTAGCCTTGCCTGGAGTGTAAGAAATGGTAAGATCGAAGTCTTTGATCTTTTCAATCCATCTCCTTTGCCTGAGGTTTAGATCTAGTTGAGTGAAGATGTATTTCAGACTCTTATGATCGGAAAAGATTTCAGTGCGATTACCCAACAAGTATTGCCTCCATTTCTTGAGGGCAAACACAACTGCTGCAAGTTCAAGATCATGTGTGGGATAGTTTTGCTCATGTGGGTTCAACTGACGTGAAACATAAGCCACCACTTGACGTTCTTGCATAAGAACTGCACCTAGACCTTGTTGAGAAGCATCACAGAATATCTGGAAAGGTTTGGTAGTATCTGGGCCAACCAGAACTGGTGTAGAAGTGAGTTTAGTCTTCAGGAGATTGAAACTTTCATCACATTGTGGAGACCAAACGAACTTCTTGTCCTTCTTTGTGAGATCAGTGAGAGGTTTGGCAATCTTGGAGAAGTTTTGGACGAAACGACGGCAATAGCTAGCCAAACCAAGAAAACTTCTGACTTGCTTCACCGTCTTAGGAGGTTTCCAATCAACAATTGCCTTAACCTTTTCTGGATCAATGGCTATGCCCTTGGCAGAGATGACATGACCAAGGTAAGCAACTTCTGGAATCCAGAACTCACATTTGGAGAACTTGGCATATAGACGATGCTCGCGAAGTTTCATGAGAGTGAGACGAAGATGTTCTCCATGCTCTTCCTCGGATTTTGAGTAGACAAGAATATCATCAAGATATACCACAACTAACTTGTCGAGGTATTCATGGAAGACAGAATTCATGAGTC
Source organism: Alopecurus myosuroides (assembly GCA_028641055.1). Taxonomy (NCBI): domain Eukaryota; kingdom Viridiplantae; phylum Streptophyta; class Magnoliopsida; order Poales; family Poaceae; genus Alopecurus; species Alopecurus myosuroides. Next base: position 209,376,607 of record CM054063.1, on the reverse strand, counting down.
TAGAGAATGTCGCCGGTGCATTGGTGAGACCAAAGGACATGACGGTGTATTCATATAGACCGTAGCGAGTGGTGAAAGCTGTCTTAGGAATATCTTCCTTTCTGATCTTTATTTGATGGTAATCCATCCTCAAGTCCAGCTTTGAGAATATTGAGGCTCCAGCAAGTTGATCAAAAAGATCATCGATACGAGGAATTGGATACTTGTTTTTGATGGTTTTCTCGTTGAGAGGACGATAGTCAACCACGAGTCTCTTTGTTTGATCCTTCTTGGCAACAAACAGAGTTGGGCAACCCCAAGCGGAGGAACTAGGCTGAATGTAACCTTTCTCCATGTACATATCGATTTGCTCCTTCAACAACTTCAGTTCAGGAGGAGCTATCTTGTATGGATGCTTAGAGATTGGAGCAGTGCCTGGTTCAAGTTCGATCACGAACTCAACTGCTCTGTCAGGAGGCATTCCTGGCAATTCTTCTGGAAAGACATCAGGGAATTCACAAACCACCGGAATAGTTTCAATAGATGGTAGAGGATTTGCATTGAGACTGTAGAGTTGAGCAACTGGATTTTCAGCATGGAAGTAGACTATCTGGCCAGAAGGGTGTGTGATTTTGACAGACTTAGCAGGACAATCAATGACTGCTTTGTTGGCTACCAACCAATCCATCCCTAGAATGACATCAATATCTGAAGAGTGGAGAGCTATCAAATATGCCTGGAATGGAAGGTTTCCAATTGTGATCTCGATGTTCTGGCCAACTTTATTGCTTTGCCAGCTAGATCCCGGTGATTTCACTAGGAAAGGGATAGACAACTGTTCGAAGTTGATTCCACTGTTGTTTGCAAAGCATTGAGAGATGAAAGAGTGTGAAGCACCAGAATCGAACAAGACTTTAGCACGAAACGAGTTCACAAGAAGTGTGCCCATTACAACTTCCGGAGATTCTTCTGCTCCCTGGGCCTTGACATGGTTCACCCTCACAGTTCTCAAGACAGACTTGTTCCTGTTGCGGGGCCTAGGCGAAGGAGTGTGTACCACCACATGATTGACCTTAGAGGTAGGTAGTGGGTGTAGCTTGTTCTGCGGGCACTTGTAGGAGTAGTGTCCTGATAGACCGCACTTGAAGCATGTACTAGCAGAACGAGGATCTGTTGGACTTGGCTGAGATGGAGCACCTCCTAAAGATACCACTGGGGTGGGAGGGAGGGCAAGAAATCCTGCCGGGCTTGGCAAGCAGATGGGCGGTGTTGGAGTGGTATATGGAACCCAAACTCTTCGTTTTTGTGGAGGCATGATAGCTTTCGAGAGATTTGCCTGTTCACGAGAGTGCTTACGAGATTCCTCAACCAATTTGCGCCCATGCTCTTCATTTAGAGCGATGTTGACGAGGTCCTCAAAATTCTTGGCCTTGACGTTGGTGAGAGCATACTTGAGTTCCGGGTTGAGACCCCTGCGGAACTTTGCCATCTTTCTCGCTTCCGTGGAGATTTCATCTCCGGCGTAGCGAGCCAGACGATTGAACTCTCTTTGGTATTCCAGAACGTCCAGATTGCCTTGTGTGAAAGAATAGAATTCCTCACGCATTTTCTCCATGAGCCCATCGGGAATGTGATGGCGCACGAAGGCTTGCTTGAAATCCTCCCATGTGATTGCCACACTAGAACCTCTCATTTCTTGGAAATTCTCCCACCAAGACATGGATTGTCCACGGAGAAGGTAGGTCACGTAAGGAACACGGTCCTCGTCAGCCACATGAGCTACCACAAGAGTACGGTTCATTTCACGGAGCCAGTCATCAGCATCCAATGGCTCGGAGGAGTTATCAAACGTGCGCGGGTTGAGCTCAAGGAACTCCCGAATAGACACACGGGCGTTGCCATTACTCCCAAGGTCTTGGTTCTGCTGCATCTGCTTTATAACTTGTGTCATCTGAGATAGCACTCTCCCCATCTCAGGTGGTAGTGTGGGTTCTTCGTCACCACTTTCCATCCTGAAGAGGATACCAAGATTAACACACTAACCGGATAACAAAATCCAATATAAGTGCTTAAAAGGATTACTTCAGACGGTAAGAAGGTAGCATAGAACAAGGATGGAGGTTAACAACGGATTAACAGATAAGTTGTTACAACGGAAGAGAAAGATTTGTGAAGGACGATATCGAAGCAACAACTGGGAAACAGGAGACCACAAACACCTGAGGTACTACAGAGAAAACCCATCCGGGCTTCTAAAGGATCAATATCTACTGCTTAAGGAATAGAGGATCTGCTTCCGGGGCTTATTTGCCACCGTTCTCAATCGTGAGTAGGCAACATGATAAATCATGTCACAACCACCTCCATTCCTATGGTCTAGTAGATATAACCATCCTAGAGAAACCAGGATTCGTGAAATCCTAACTTGAAAGTTTAGGTGAGAAGAGAAAAACAACGTTGCACTTCCTTACCAGAAAAGGAAGGGTGGGTGGGGAAAGAAATAAAATGGCAGAATTCCTACTCTCACGTTTCATTTTTCCTATATAGCTACAAAATAGTTTCTAGACTCAACTGCGACCAGTAAAAGGGATCCTACAGGCAGACAGGCTCTGATACCATTTGTCGCACCCTGGTTTCTAGGGGATACTCATCGGGCCGAACTGGATAGCAGATGCTTGGATTATGGGGCATAACTGCTCCCACGACCCAGCTTCCTGGTAGGCCTGCGCTTATGCGCGACAACACAAGCCCTGCTATTCCACCGTCGATGTAAACTATCCACTAGAGACCATAGGCACTACTGTCGACGTACTTCATATCAATCACGCAGGGTACGTCAACAGCGTTAAAACGGAATGATACCACAGAATGTCTCTAAGACACAAAATATTGAAATAAGGTTGCAAATAGCCTTCACTAAGGCAGAGAATAGCAAATACAATCATCCAGAGGACACATGTCCCAACATAACATTCATTACATCAGCGGAAGCAATCAAGGTGTCTGAGTACAGACAAAACCAAATAGGCTTAAGAAGCCGGAAACGAAAAGACGGAGCCCATCCACGAAGTCTCGGATCCTGCCCGGGTCCGCTATCTACTCGTCAACAGCGTCGTCGTACTCCACGTAGTAGCCTCCATGGGGATCCTCGGAATCGTCGTCTGCGGAAACCACAACCCCAAAGGGGTCAGTACATAAACGTACTGGCAATCAAGACTCACAGTTCACCAAAGTGTAACCCGTCAACACCAAGCACAGATGCTTTGGGTTCAACGGAAGGAAGGGGAAAATACAAAAGATGCGGCAGCTGGCTGCACTAACCAACTACAGAACATACTATAACTTCCGGCTAACAGAAAGGAGATAAGATCGAGTATTGTAACCAACTGAAAGTAAATCCAAACAAACCCATCATGGATCTCACCCCTTATCCAAAGAAGCAATCCGAGGATAACTCACACAGTTGGATTAATGATGGTTCAGGTTATTGTGGCAATAAACCTATTACTAGTCAAGTTATCATTAGTTAGGTGTAAGTTGTCTGAGTACTTGTTAGCCAGTACTTTCACGAAGTCGTCACATAACCGCGGACAACACGGCTTCTCGAGAAGATTCATCCCTGCAGGGTGTGCTCCAGTACCCGTACACACTCAAGCCACCAACTAAAACTTAGGTGGACTCGACACGACTCGAACCATCACTACAGCCTGTCCTAGGAGCCACGGAGCTATAAGGTCCCAGCCACGCAGCCGAATACTCAGCGCAGGTGTGCAAAACTCCCGCAGGACACAACACCCCGGCACTACAGGCCTCGCCCTATATGTGTGCGTCATCATCATCATCAGTAACCATGGGAGCGACCCATTTATGCGTATGAGCCAAATGGAACACCCGAACTAAGTGTGGCTCTTCGGACAAACTGCGGATCAGATCAAAGCCGAGGGGGGTTCCATACCACCACCCGGATGCGGTGAGCACGCTCATCATGGATCAGTAGACAAGACCCTTTTCCTAATTAGGGTCGACACTAGCAGGCCTCAAAACCACGATGGGCCTCCGGCCGGTGCCTTAACATCAAATTATTATTACCCAAGCCTTAGCAGGTTGTTGTTTACACATCGAGCCCATAGAACATAATAGAAATATGATAACAGAAAGTAACGGGTAACAGACTCGAGCAGGAACAACCCTAAGCATGCTAGTAAGACACGGGCTCAAACAACAGGGTTATAGGAGTGGAGGTGAGGCAATATCATGGTTTCAGGGTATCATGTGATAGGCTCGTAACAGAAGCAACGATACATATGGCTAGCAGAAATAGACAACGGAAAAGTATCGGTAACCAATGTTGAAAGGAACACAGTGGTTCATGTGAGTGATAACTTGCCTGCAAACCCAGTAGCCTGGTACTGAGCTAGATCCTTAGAAGGGGTGTCGTAAGGATCGTCGGTCTCAACGTCGTCGTCTAACCGAGAAGAAGCAAACAGACAAAGCAGAAAGGGTAGACAATCAATATCATGGCATAGTGCACAATCATGGGGATGATGCATGTCATGTTAATAGTTGCATCAAAATAAACTAGTTGACATGGTAACACAAATTAAATGGACACATATGCAATTTTGAGTTGCATATGAAAAGCCCATGAATTTTGGGTTAGATTATTTGTTTTCCAACTAATCAACAGATGAAGGTGAATTAGTATGATGCATGGATGAGGAAAACAACAAAATAACAACAATAGAACCAATTTAAAATAGGGTTTACCAATTTTAGAAATTTATTTATTAAGTTAGAAAATTTTGGTTCCTTACGGGTGTCACATAAACAATTGTTGTTTTCATCAAGTTAAAGTGTTCAAAACAAATAACAAAATTTATATTTGAAAAGAACATCAAATTTTAGTTGGATTACATGTTTCAAATATTGAAATTGGAATTAGGATAATTTAATTATGAATTAAACAATATTAAACAAGTTTTAAATGGATTTAAAACAAGTTTGAATTTAATTGAAGTTTTATTTGTTCAAAACATAATTTCAAACTCACATTTGAAAAGTTCACACTTTGATGGTTGGAAAACATATTTTGCATGTTCAAAATTATTTTATTTTGAGCAAGTTATGATTTTATCAAATTTAAATGAATTAAACAAGTATTAAATTATTTAGGCAGTTTAAATTATTCAAATCATGAAACAAAATTTATATTTGAATTGGTGGCTCAAAATGGTAAGGAAAACATATTTTATTTGCATGATTTGGATTAATAATGAATTAGTTATGGATTTTAGCAATTTGCAATTGAATTATTTGAATTCAAATTTGAATTGCATTTTGAAAACTCAAAACAGAAAACAAATGCTATAGATAGATAGACAATTAAATTTGGTGCAGTGTACATATTTTATTTTTATTATTTGGGTTTGTGAAATAAAAGTTATTAGGGTTTCAATTCTAGGGACTATTCTGTAATTAGTTGGACTGATATTGAAAATAAAAAGGGCAGAAAAGAAGCTGCACCGCGTAGTGTCCAGCCCCAGCCACTGACAGTGGGGTCAGCGTCACTGTGGCGCTTAGGTGGCAGGCTGGGGGGTGACATGGCCTCCAGGGTCCATGACGTGTGGGCCCCGCGCGGGTCGCGCGCTAGGAAAAAATTGGGGAGGCAAATGCCTCCCCTGGGATTCGATCCCGGGCCCCTGGGCGAGCGGGCGAGCGTTCGCTGCCAGTGCGGCTGTGAACCATTTTGTGAAAGTTACAGAGCAGGTGGAAGGTTAACATGTTTCCCGTCAGTTAAATTTTAACTGAACTTTTCCTTCTTGGCGTGCAGGTTCAGGCTTCAGGCACAGGCACCGATCGGAGGCGAAACGGAGCGGGCCAGCGGCCGCGGCTGCTCGCGGGCGCTGTCCGCGGTGGCGCGCGGTGGCCGGCCGGTGCTGCGGGCGGTTGGGTGCAGGGGAACGTGCGAGGCGGAGAGGGGGAAAGGAACGAGGAAGGGCGACGAGGCTTACAGCGAGGGAGAGGGGCGGACGAGGAGGCGCTCGGGAGGTGCGGTCGGCGACGAAAACGGGATGGCGGCGGCGCTCCGGTGATCGTCGGGGAAGGCCGAGGCCACGGCGAGGACGAGGGGGTCGGGAGCTTTCCGTTCCCGGCCCTAGCTCGGCCGCTGGGGCACCGGTGGCGCGGCGACTCGCCGGAGAGGAGGCGGCGGTGATGGAGCTCTCGGTGGTGGTTACAGAAAGCGAGAGAGAGAGAGCAGCGCAAGGGAGAAGGGCGGCGGTGCGAGGGAGATGGAGGTGGAAAAGATTAGGGCTAGGAGGGGGGCTTGAGGGCAAGAAATAGGAGGAGGGGTGCGCAGCGATCACCGTTGCCTGCGTCTGATGTCGACGTGGGCAGCATGATCTCCCTGCCGTACCAAGGTAGGAGAAGGTCGTGAGGGGGTACGGGCCTTTGGCCAAATTGGGCTGGCCCCAACGTGGGCTGCCTCCTTTTCCCCCTCTCCCTCTCTTTTAACCTTTTTTGTTTATTTCTTTTTTCTTTTTGCAGATTTGGGAAAAGAGAGAGAAAACAATGGTCCTAGGGGTTTGCAAACTTTGGAATAAATTTTTAATGATTCCTTTTTGTAACCACGCATTAAAATAAACTTTTGTTTTCCAATTATTTAATTGATGGTATTGTTTGGAAATAAATTAAATGAGTTGAGCAATTGAGGTATAAAAAGGAAATAAATGCCACTTAACCAATTTAAAGTTTTTGAAACCAAGTTTTAGGGGAACAATTTGTTTGTTTGTTTTGTAGTTTTTATTTGACACATTGTAACATAACAAGTATGACAAATAATTTAATTTTGTTTTGGAATTCAAATAGAAATCAGATGGAAACAATTGAAATCAAATGCAACAGAAGCAATTATGATGACATGATGCAAAGCAATAATAAAACAAGAAACAAAACATCTAGGGGGGAGATTTTCATACTTGGGATGTTACACAAGTTTCTTCCCGCAAGGACTGGGGAGTTCTCGGAGGTTGAAAAACTTCCGGGGGCCATCATGGAGGTGGCGGAATCCAGGGATTCTATCCTGTGTTCCGCTGCACGGGGTGGTGCGCGTATGGCACTCGGCCTTATGCGCATGCACTACCCTGGTGCTAAATCCTGGCGCGTGGCGTCCGGTGTCCCTCAGGGATACACGGACACTCAACGAAATACCATCTTTGATGAAATCAAAGGCCACGCCACCCAGATTGCCTCCATGGTGAATATGTCCATCAACTATCCAGAAGAAGAGATCCCTCCAATCCCAGAAGACGACAGCAGCGAGGAGGAATCCGATGCTTGAAGGGCTACCTTTGACCTGGATGGCAGAAAATAGACAATAGAAGCATTACTGTTCTTTCAATGTAATCTGCAATGTAATGCCTCTATTTGTATGAATGAAAAATTCCGCCTTTTGCAATTTTTAATTATGAAATTTTTTGCAAGGTTATTCGGATGTTACTATTCCTTTATCTTCTAAGTTCTCTGGCATATATGTTTTAACTGTCCTTAGTGTTTGAAATGGCTCAAATAGCAATATGAATCGTCATGCCAAGTAACTGGGAATAACCAATCAGTTTAAACTTGGAAACATGGACCATGCTAAAGGCATTTTTACTAACTAGTTCCAGTAACCCAACACATACGCAGTCAGATAATGCTTAGAGAAACAAGGAATTTTTTGTCCGAAACTTGGGCACGCAGGCAATTCAAGTTTCCTTTAGCCGTTAGCAGGCTGAAAAAACATTCAGTTTTTTAACGCCGAGTACGTAGGCACAATTCGGGTTAACATTGAGTATTTTGTAAGATCATTGGGAAATAGAGAAGGTGGAAACATGCTTTTACTATAATGAACATGTAAAAAACATGGATACCAGAAATCCAACAACTTTATTTCATGATCTCAAAAGATGTTTACATAGATATTGAACTAAGTATAGAAGAGACATAACTGCTATGTATTCCAAAGCTTTGCTATCCACTTGACTTTGTCGGATTTCTTCAACAACTTGTATAGTGTTAGGATTTTAGCCCCCAGCCGACTAATAAATCTGCTAACGGCAGCTGCGGAACCCGTCAATCTTTGGACATCTTTGACGCAGGTAGGTTTTGTGATGTTCAAGATTGCCTTGATCTTTTTCGGGTTAACTTCTATTCCTCTGTGAGAAACGATGAAACCCAGAAGTTTTCCTGAGGGAACCCCGAATACGCACTTAGATGGATTCAACTTCATCTTGTAGGTGCGTCAGTTTTCGAAAGTTTCTCGCAAATCCTCAAGGAGTGTATCTTTTTCCTTGGTTACGACAGCAATATCGTCCACATAAACATGGACATTTTTTCCAATCTGACTATGCAAACAACGTTGCATGCAACGCTGGTAGGTTGCACCTGCGTTCTTCAGGCCAAACGGCATGGTTACGTAATAATACGTCCCGTATGGGGTTATGAAAGAAGTCTTAATTTGATCTTCCTTTTTCATGCGTATTTGGTGGTACCCGGAGTATGCATCCAAAAAGCACAAAAGCTCAGAGCCTGCTGTGGCATCTATTATTTGATCGATTCGCGGTAATGCGAACCTATCTTTCGGACACAATTTGTTCAAGCCTGTGTAATCTATACACATTCTAAGAGCAGTAGTGTCTTTCTTTGGTACTAATACCGGATTTGCGGACCAGTCAGTATGGATCACTTCCTTGATGAAATCCGCTGCTAAAAGCCGGATAATTTCCTTGCCAATAGCCTTCCGTCTTCTTCCGTCAAATCGACGGAGACCTTGTTTGACGGGTTTTGATCCAGGAATAACCTTAAGTTGGTGCTCAGCAAGTTCCCTGGGTACACCTGGCATGTCCGCTGGACACCCGGCAAAAATATCCCAGTTCTCACGGAGGAACTTGATGAGCTCGCCTTCCTATTTGTCAGTCATCCCAGTCCCTACGACGACAAATTTTGTCGGATCTTTGGGATCTAGGATTACCTGTCTTGTATTCTCGGATGCCTTGAAGCTGTCTGTTGGCTTCCGAGTTTCTTTTCCTGCCGGCATTTCTGACGGCGATACCTCCTTGGCTAATTCCTTCAGTTCTTCCTTTGCTATAACTCTCTGAGCGCAAAGGGCGTTTTCTTTTGCCAACTCATTTGCCAGCTTAAAATCACCAGCTATAGTGATCACTCCTCCCTTGGGTCCTGGCATCTTCAGCTTGTTATAAATATAACAGGATCTTGCCATGAATTTGGCGAAAGCTGGACGTCCGAGTATTGCGTGATACACGCTTTCGAACGACACTACTTCGAAGGATACTTTTTCCTGCCGGAAGTGATCTTTATCTCCGAAGGTGACATCTAGGGAAATTTCTCCTAGGGATCGTGCTTGCCTGCCAGGGACGATACCATGGAAGCGTATGTTGCTGTAGTTGAGCTGAGACTCGGAAATCTTCAGATGCTTCAGTGTATCCAGGTACATTATATTAATGCTGGATCCTCCATCCATCAGCACTCTTCTTAGCCTAGTATTTTGAACAATAGGGCTTACAACAAGAGCTTGTGTGCCGGGTTCAGGGATATTTCCGGGATGATCAGACTGATCCTAGATTATCGGTGTATTGGAGTACTTCAAGAATTTCGGGGTTGCCGGAACAACCGCGTTTATTTCTGAAGTGTTCTTTTTGCCACCTTTGCTGATGGGGTTGCTAAGAAAGTTAGCATTGCTTCTCCATAAACTCTCGGAAACTTGGGTTCTCCTTTGCGCTGTTGTTCCTGGATTTTTTCGTCAGTGTCCGATTCACTGTCTTCTTTGTCAGCTTCTGGCTTTTGTTTGGCGGGTTTCCTTTTGGAACCCTTCCCTTTATTTCCGGACCCTGCAGTGCCCTTCATGTGCTTATTCAGCCGGCATTGCGCGTTTGTATGGGTGGGTTTCCCAAATTGCGAGTGGTGAACGCAAGGTTCCGATTTAATCCTTTCCCACTCCTCTGGAGTGTAATTGATTGGATCTGGGTTGCGTCATTTCCACTTATTTCCCTTTTCTCCTCCAAAGGCTATGTTCACCTCTTTGGGTTTTGTCGTTGTTTCTGGAGTGGCTTTTTTGTCAGAACGAGGGGTTTTCTTGGCAAGTATCAACGATTCAATATTGCCTCCTCTTGCTCTGATGTCATCCTCGGCTGCGGCATGCTCATTGGCGGTTGTAAGCATGGATCCGAGATCCTTGTGCTTCTTGGAACCAACCATGAACGGTACAAGCCCGGGTTTTAGACCATTGACGAAAGCATGCATTGCTTGTACGTCAGTTACTCCAGAGCAACTATTCTTCATTGCTGTCCATCTGGAGATGAAATCCACGTATGGTTCATCTTCAAATTGCGTGCAACGGTTTAGCTGGTTGATGCTATTCGGGCGTTTGTATGTTCCCCGGAAATGCTGAGTAAATACTCTAGCCATATCGTCCCAGCTATCAACTGTTCGTGACGGTAATCCATTGATCCAATATCTGGCTCCATCCAGCAGCATTAGGGGAAGAAACTTGACAGCTTCCAGGTCTGTCCCATTGTTGATCTGGACGGCTGTATAGTAATCCGAGAGCCAGGTATCCGGGTTTGTGCTGACAGTGTATTTCTGGTACGTTGGACCGACCTTGGCAAAGCCAGAATGCAGCGTTATTCTTCGGATCCTGTCGGTAAAACATTTAGGACCAAAGTATAGATCATCTTTTTCTGCTCTGTCAATGTGTGCAGAATATCTTCCGGCTGAATGGACGGAAGGGGATCTGCTCCTTTCTCTACCATTGTTGCGCGAACGCGCTCTTCCGGGATTGTTTATATCTCTTCCGTGTTCACGCCCTTTTGGATTAGGCGGAGTTCTACTCCTTTGCCTTTCTTTGTCCTTAGGCGGTGTCCGGGATCTCTCACGCCTGTGAGGTATATCGTATCTTCCAGCTTTCTCGGCTGGGTTTCTCGGAGGTGGCATTATTTTGCCGTCCTTCCGGTGTTTGTCTTCCCGATCATGGGGTTTATACCCATCTTTCGGGAGATGGGATCCGGTTTTAGACGATGCATCCCGGTTGTCGGGGTTTTTCTTGTCTTTTCTTGGATCCTCTTTTTTATCTTTTGAGTTGTCTGAATCCCCGGGTTCTTCTGGTCCAGGTGCTCCAGCAGCGCAAGTAGCTGTCTTGCATAGGGCGGAGTTGTCATGCAGCCTCCCTGATCGCTCTTGAGCGCGCTGTTGTTGTTGCAATGCTTTTCCTAGGAAAGCATACACCCCTTGGAGTTTTTCCCTGTTGGAATACAGATCGTTGTTAAGAATCGCGAACGCTGCTTCCGCGTTTTCTGCTGCGGTCTTGTATATTGGTTCGCCCTTGGCATCTTTGCCGTTTACCTGCTTTTGCCAAGATGGGTTATGGAACCTTTATTTTGGCGGCAGTTCTTCCGGTCTTGCGATTCCGGGTAACCTAGTAGGTTTTAACGCGGATCTATGCTTTCTCTCGTACTCCTCTATTTCTTCCTTCATGACTTTGATGTCATTATGGGTTTGTTGAAGATGTTGCCGAGATCTGAGTAGATGTTGCTGTTGCCGTTGGAAAGCTTGTCTCCTGGCTTCCAGCATCTCAGGGGGTTCATCTGGTCCCACTGGTGTTTGCAGTAGCTCTTGCTCTTCCTGTTCCGTCATTGGCGGAGCAGTGATTTCCTTAGATTTCTTCTCCACAGGCTTTGTTCCACTAACATCTCCAACTTCCAGGTTTTCATCAGCGAGATCAGCTGATTTTTTCTTCCGGATTTTGTATTGGAGTTTTTTAGAGGCACGGTGCTTTTTCTTGGAAGAGGGAGGTTTTTTGACAGGCTCGTCTTCTGTCATCTCCTTGACATTGGGGAATATCGGAGAAGTTTCTCCGTCTTCTCTCTCTTCCACTGGCGGAGGGGTTTTAGGGCTTTCCTGGCTGCCGGCGTCCGTGGTATCAGCCGGTTTCGCCATTAAGACTTCATGGAATCCCTCTTGAAAGGATTTAACCTTTCTTACGAAGGCGTCCTCATCTTCGTCTTCGGAGTCGAAGTTATCCGATCCGGTTTCCGACTCCAATCTCGCCTCGATGGCGGCAAGCACGGATTCTGCTTCCGAGTTCATCGTCTTGTTAACGGATGTTGGATCTTCCGCCGCTGTGACGGGTGTTTGATCTTCCGTCTCCATGACGGGTGCGTTGTTGTCTGCCTCTTGCACGGGATTTCCATCATCCGTGTTTTCGGCGATTTCGGATTGCACCATGCCGATAAAGTGTGTATCACTTTTGTGTCGGCGATCTGAGCAGAATCCGGCATCATAGTCATCTTCGACTGGGTATAGGGCGGGTGGGATAAATTTGCTTCCACCGCAAAACCCCATTGCTTCTGCAGTTAGCCCGATAAAGATGTTAGCAGATCCTATCGGTAGCACGCAGGCACTTACCAGGTGGTTTTGCGCCGGTGTGTAGGATCCGTTGTCGAGGAAGCGCCCGACGTCGTTGTCGAACTCCAAGCTTCCGACAGTGATTGATCTTCCGATTCCGCCAAGTATCCCAGATCGGAATCTTACGCCTGACGTCGTTTGCCCCATGGTGGGCGCCAACTGTCGAGACATCGTAGTAGTTTTCATAGACGGGGGTGCCATGAGACTACGGTAGAGACGTGGGGTAACGGGATAGTGTGGTAACTCAGAACACAGGATTTTACCCAGGTTCGGTACGTCGCGACAGTACGACGTGCCTACTCCTGCACTTCTCACTAGTTGGGACTAAAGCCCGTAAACAGGGTTACAATGTGAGGGTTTTTAGATCTAAACCACTCGGCGAGGATGAGCTTCTCGGCGAGTTGGCGTAGAGCTTCTCTGTTCTTGTCCTTTTGTCTATCTCCCGTCCGGCTTTATATAATAGCCGGATTAGGGCTTACAGAATAGGAAACCTAGAAAACTACGGTAACTTGTAACTTGGAAAGCAAGGAATCCGTCTTCTCCTCCAAGCCAGATCACATGGGCTGTGATCCGGGTTCTTCTAGAATCCAGCTTCTGCGCGTTGGATTACTGGGCCGCCTAATGGACCTAAGCCCACTACCACTTAGGCCACCCTGGTAATCCGGCACTTGGCCCACCATCTTCTATACCCCTATTTGGTATATATCCGACACAACTCGTTGCAGTGACTGGTAAGAACTAGGAGCATGCCAAGAGGAGAGGTTGATATTCGAGTCGGCAACAAGGCGAGAGTCACTGCGTTGGAAGTCGGCACGATGCAACTTCATTTACCTTCAGGATTTTTAATGGAACTGAATAATTGTTATTATGTTCCAGTGGCTAGTCGAAACATTATTTCCGCCTCATGTTTGATGAGACAAGGTTATGAGTCGAATATTAAGAATAATGGTTGTTCTTTATATTTGAATGATATGTTTCATGGCTTTGCACCCGTTTAGAACGGGTTATTTATTTTGAATCTTGATAGTGAATCGGTCTATAACATAAATGTTAAAAGGTTGAAACCAAATGATCTGAATATGACTTAATTTTGGCACTGTCGGCTTGGTCATATAAGTTGGAAGCGCATGAACAAACTCCATGATGATGGAGTTCTAACTTCGTTTGACCTAGAGTCATTCGAGACATGCGAATCATTCCTACTAGGCAAAATGACCAAGACACCTTTTGCAAGGAGTTGTGAGAGGGCGTCCGACTTGTTGGAACTAATACATAGTGATGTATGTGGTCCAATGAGCACGACAGCCAAAGGTGGTTATGAGTACTTCATTACCTTCACTGATGATTTGAGTAGGTATGGATATATCTATTTAATGAAACACAAGTCGGAAGCCTTTGAAAAGTTCAAGAAATTCCAGAGTGAGGTACAAAATCAACTCGGCAAGAAAATAAAGTTTCTACGGTCGGACCGTGGAGGCGAGTACCTTAGCCATGAGTTTGATGACCATCTAAAGAGCTGTGGAATAGTTCCTCAACTCACTCCGCCGGGTACACCGCAGAGAAACGGTGTATCGGAACGGAGAACTCGGACCTTGTTGGACATGGTACGATCAATGATGAGTCAAACAGATCTACCTTTATCATTTTGGGGTTATTGTCTAGAAACTGCAGCGTTCACACTAAACAAAGTACCATCAAAGTCAGCAGAGAAGACACCGCATGAGATGTGGACTGGCAAAAGGCCAAGTTTGTCTTTTCTTAAGATTTGGGGTTGTGAAGCATTTGTCAAGTGACTTCAGTCGGACAAACTCACGCCCAAGTCGGATAAGTGTATTTTCGTGGGGTATCCGAGGGAAACCTTGGGGTACTACTTCTACAACCGGGAAGAGGGCAAAGTGTTTGTCGCTCGGAATGGTGTCTTCCTTGAGAAAGAGTTTCTCAGTCGGGGAGTCAGTGGGAGCACAGTGCAACTCGAAGAAATTCAAGAAGAACCAGCTAGGGGCGAGTTGGCAAGGGCCTTGGAGGCTGAGCCAGTCGTGGTACCTACGCCGGTAACAACACCTGAACCACGGAGATCTGCCAGATTACAAAATGCTCGTGATGTTTTACTGTTAGACAGTAATGAGCCGGCAATTTATTCGGAAGCGATGGTGGGATCTGATTCCGAGTCATGGCTTGGAGCCATGAGATCCGAGTTAAAGTCCATGGATAAAAACCAAGTTTGGAATTTGGTTGATCTGCCTGACGGTGCAAGACCCGTCGAGTGCAAATGGGTCTTTAAGAAGAAAATTGATATGGATGGAAATATTTCCGTCTATAAAGCACGACTCGTCGCGAAGGGGTTCCGACAGGTTCAAGGAGTTGACTACGACGAGACATTCTCGCCTGTAGCGATGCTTAAATCAATTCGGATCATGTTAGCCATAGCAGGCTATTTCGACTATGAGATATGGCAGATGGATGTCAAGACGGCTTTTCTTAATGGAAATTTAACTGAGGACGTGTATATGATACAGCCCGAAGGTTTTGTCGATCCAGCTAACGCTGACAAGGTATGCAAACTTCAGAAATCCATTTATGGGTTCAAGCAAGCATCTCGGAGTTGGAACATTCGCTTTGATGAGGTAGTCAAATCGTTTGGCTTCATCAAGAGCGATCATGATTCTTGTTTATACAAGAAGTTTAGTGGGAGCAAAGTAAATTTTCTAATCTTATATGTGGACGACATATTATTGATTGGAAATGATGTCATGATGTTGCAAGAAACCAAAGAGTCATTGGAAAGGAGTTTCTCAATGAAGGATTTGGGTGAGGCGACTTACATATTAGGAATCAGGATCTATAGAGATAGATCAAGACGGCTCATTGGATTGAATCAAAGTACATATCTGGACAAAGTTTTGAAGAAATTCAAAATGGAAGAGTCCAAGAAGGGATTCTTACCGATGTCTCATGGAATAAAACTTAGCAAGACTCAGTGTCCTTCGACGACTGATGAGTGAAGTCGGATGAGTGTGATCCCGTATGCTTCGGCAATTGGATCCATCATGTATGCCATGATTTGTACTAGGCCAGATGTTTCCTATGCTCTGAGTGTTACGAGAAGATACCATGCTGACCCTGCCGAATCCCACTGGGCAGCGGTTAAAAACATCCTTAAGTACTTGAGAAGGACTAAGGAAATGTTCCTAGTTTATGGAGGTGATGAGGAATTCAGTGTAAAGGGTTACACGGATGCGAGTTATCTCACCGACTCGGATGACTCTCGTTCACAATCTGGATACGTGTTCGTAATGAACGGAGGAGCTGTGAGCTGGAAGAGTTCCAAACAAGATACGGTGTCTGCATCTACAACAGAGCCTGAGTATATTGCTGCCTCACAGGCGGCAAAGGAAGCTGTTTGGATCAGGAACCTCCTGATAGATCTTGGTGTGGTTCAGGGCGCGTCCAATCCTTTGGACGTATATTGTGACAACAATGGTGCTATCGCATAAGCCAAGGAATCTAGACAACACCAGAAGAACAAACATATACTCATGCGTTACCACCTAATTTGCCAGTTTGTCGAACAAGGTGATATCAAGTTATGCAAAGTACACACGGATGCAAACATTGCAGATCTGTTGACAAAGGCGCTACCACAGTCTAAGCATGAGGCGCACACGAGAGGTATGTGAAGGGTTCGTTGCATAGAAAACAAAAATTTTCCTACGCGAGAGACACTCGAAAGGCCAAGATCTAATCTAGGAGACGAAGTGCAACGGGCAACGAGAGGGTTAAGGAGAACACATACCCTCGAAGACTCAAAGTGGTACGAGATCAAATATCGTTGTTGGCGTAGTCGTACTCACACCGATCCCGATAGCGAGAAGATAGGCACCGCAATCCGGCGGTGCATCCGTGATCGGTCACACGTACAGTTGATGACGACCTCCGTTCCCTCGTTCCAGCGGGGCGCGGAAGTAGAGGATCCCTCGGAACTCCAGCAGCACGACGACGTGGTGGTGGTGAAGAATCCCGCGGTCAGGGCTTCGCCAAGCCGGAGACCATGAAATGGAACAGCGGGTGGAGGGAAAGGGAAGTGGCCAAGTGTGTGGAGGAGGGAGAGCTCTCACCCTCCTTTTATAGGAGAGGGGGAGGCAGCCCAAGGGGGGTGCGGCCAGCCCATGGGGATGCCCCCACCTCTTCCCTCATCATGTGAGTGGACACTCCACTCACACCCACTCATTTCCCTATTATTTCCCACTTGGAAAATCCAAAGGTTTTCTTTTAATAAATAAATAAAACCTTTTTATTTATTTCAGCATTTGTTAATTCTATTAACAAACTTTTGCATATAGCACCTCGAATCATTTGTTAATTCTATTAACAACCATTCGACGAAAAACCCCTTGAACTATTTCAATTTTCCCCGAAACAATTTCGGTGCTGTCCAAAATATTCTTCGATATTCCGTATCCTCTCAAACGCGTCATCGAATCTTAAGTGTGTCACCCTACGGTTCGCGAATAAGATAGACATGATCGAGACTCCTCTCCGATCAATAATCAACAGCGGGATCTGGAGATCCGAGATGACTCCTATATATTCAACGATGACTCTCGTGATCGTGTGAACCAACAACGCCGTGAACTATTCCCTTTGTCGCGCGATATTTTACTTGTCCGAGATTCGATCATTGGTATCAACCATACCTTGTTCAATCTCGTTACCGACAAGTACTATTTTCTCGTTCCCGTGATATAACATCCTTTGTGATCATATCACGTGCTTGCAAGCGGTTTCGATGTGATATCACCGAGAGGGCCGAGAGTATATCTCTCCGTCATTTGGATGGAAAAATCCCACTCTTGATCCATGATCCTCAACTAATACTTTCCGAATACTTAATGACACCTTTATAGTCACCCTGTTACGGTGTGACGTTTGATGCCATCAAAGCACTCTTCCGGTATAAGCGATTGACATGATCTCATGGTCTAAGGAATAAGTTACTTCGTATGTTTGATATAACAATGTAAACTAAATGACTTGATCGCATTGCTATATTCTCTTTGGGTATATGTTCATCACATCATTCTTCCAATGACATGACCCCGTTATTAATAACATCCAATGTTCATGATCAGTAAACCTTGATCATCTATTAATCAACGAGCTAGTTAAAAGAGAGGCTTTACTAGGAACCATTGTTTCTTTATTAAGCACACATGTATCAACGTTTCCGGTTAATACAATTCTAGCATGAGAAATAAACATTCATCATAAACAAGGAATAATATAATAACCATTTTATTATTGCCTCTCGGGCATATTCCCTTCAGTCTCCCACTTGCACTAGAGTCAATAATCTAGTGTGTAAGCACTTTAACACATATGGCGTACCAGTGTTATTACCATGCTTCGCACGCGGTAAACATCATCAAAAAGATCTTAACTGTTCAGGTCCTATTGTATTTGCATGTTCTTTGCGTCTACATGCATCACTCATTCTCTAATGAGATGGATTTGTATATATATGGTCAATAGGTGAAAACTTAATTCCTCGGCTTAAACTGATGTCACTAACATTGTGAAAATGTAGCTTCATAGTGTTAGCATTCTTGGAAACTCACCAAGTTCCGGTGATACCTTAATTCCTCAGCTTAAACTGATGTTACTAACATTGTGAAAATGTAGCTTCATAGTTTCAGCATTCTTGGAAATTCACCAAGTTCAATAAAGAACTCCTTGACACAAAATACTCTTATAATCAGTTGTTAACACAACGATATACTTTAGCCTTTGTTGTAGTATCTGTCACAATATTTTAATTTTGAAACTCTTTCAAATCCAGCATGGAACTTTCTTCCATCCTATTGTGCTACCCTTCATCACATATTTTAATTGAGATAAAATTTCTTGAATAAATGACAAGACTATTAGTGTAACATATTACAATTAATATTTTGTCATTACTACATAGGAAAACATATCCTTAGCATTTCTAAAATGACACAAGGATCTCTCCCACTGTTGTCTAATCATCATATGAATTATCCTGCTATAACATTTTATAGCATAGGACTCATCTGGTTGTGTACATAGCATGGAAACATGACTTAGAAATCTCAATTTCAATGATGCTCATCATGTGTCAAAACACATGAATCTTGCTCAATTATTTTCCATGTGACAAGAACTCCTTCTTGTCATTTTCATATTGACTTACTTCAATATTTCATCTATGTAATTTGGCTCCAATCATATCAGGTGCGTCAATCCATATTTTATAGATATCGATGCCCAATATCTTCTAAGCCTTTCATCAATATGAAATCGAAAATATTAACCGTGTTAATTTAAAATACATATTTTCCAATCAACCATATGTCATCTACATAAAGTATTGGAAATATGTCATAGCGCTCCCACTTAATTTCTTGTAACTCTACAAGCACCTTTATCATTCATGATGGAATCAAACTCTTTTGATAACTTCATTAAGCTAAAGATTTCAACTTCGCTATGCTCACTTCAACCATTGAAGTGTGCATGCCTTTATAGCAACCTTTTGAATTTTACAAAACTCTCAGACTGTGTCAAGTACACATCCTTGATCAAACTTCCTCGAGAGGAGGGTTGGTTTTGTTATTCAACTGCCATATCATAATATGTAACTTTTTGCTAGAACTATCCGCAAAGACTAAAGCATAACTATGGAAGATCGAAATCTTGTAGAAGTCAACTCTTTGAACTTCGTCGAAAACAACTTTTCGATAAGTATCCATGTCTTTGTCGCTATATAGACCCTTTTGCTATCATTAGGCATCATGCCTATTGAAAGGACTACCAAGTCACATACTTGATATTCATACAAGGATACTATGGCGGATATAATGACTCATAGTCAATTTTACGAAGTCAGGGCCCATCATTTGCTTCCTTTATAAGGTCCAGGTCCTTTTGTTATCAAAACAACACTTTACACTTAAACCACAAGTTGTTCTAAGTACAAAGTTTTTGGACTTTACTGGTACAGTTCGCAAACTCATTTGAAGTATCTACAACATTTGTAGTGTCTTCTACTTAGTAAAAATAGTAAACCCCGGAACAACTTCCAGTGCTGCGCTACTCTTGACATGATAACGAAGATTCTCTAATCTCGTTGAGTTTGTACTGTGCTCCCACTCACTTGTTTCGCAAGAACTACTTTCTCAAGAAATCAACCCTTTCTGACAAACAACATTTGTCTTTTGGTTCGGTGATAGGAGAAATACCCAATGTTTTATTTGGGATAACCTTATAAACATATATTTATCCTATTTTGGTTGTAAACATTTTACACATGCTATGCATACCAAAACTTAAGAAAAATGACAATTCGGGTCATTACCCAAACCATATCTTATATGTTGTCAATTTCAACGGATCATGATGGTGCTCTTTTCAGTGTAAAAGCGGTTGTCCTTAATGTATAAACTACAAAATTATAATGGTAATTTTATTAATCTTACCATGTCAAACAGGATTTGATTTTCTCTTTTGAATACTCCAATCTAATGTGGGGTATTCGAGAAGTATAAGTTGTAGAACAATTCTGCGACTTCTCAGATGTTTTGCTAAACTTGTAACTCAAACTTTATCCTTTATGATCCAATCATAAATACTTGATTATCTTGTTACATTGATTTTAACTTCATATTAACAACCTTTTGAACCAATTCAAAATGTCAAACTCTGTTCCCTTTAAATAGATATACTCACATATCTACTTAAATCATCGACAGAATTTTTATGAAGGAAAAATTAATCCACCATACATGACTACACATAATGGACTATATACATCAATATGTACAATCTCCACTAAATTAGTCGTCCATTCTACTTTGGCCTAAGAACGGAATTCTATTCATCTTTTGGAAGAGGTCTCACAAGCGTCAATTTATTCAAAATAAAATGACTCTGGAAGTCCATCAATATGGAATTCCTTCATGTTTTCCTTTCCGATATGAACTAAAATGTTGGTGTCACAATTTAAGTGAAAATCTTCTACGTCTTGCAACGTTTAGCATTTAGTCTTATAGATGTTTACTTTACCAACATGATTTATATTAACATATCCATCAATTATGGAATATGGTCATAGTTTGAACAATCTCATTTGTTCTCACAAAAGACTAGAACAAAATAACAAATTATTAAGTTCTTCAAATAAATCTTGATTGTTTGGTTCAATACGACAATGAACACAATAACACTTTATTTATGTTCTTGTCATGATCGATCCCACATCTATTACTAGTTCCTTTTAGGCCCTTGTATTTCTTGCATTGCGTTGCTTTGTATGACAACTCATACCAACCAATATGGTATCAAAATACCCAAAAATACTTTGTTAACTAGTAATACATCTATAACTTGTATATCAAGCATATACTCCTGAGCTGGACTTTCCAGTTATCTTCTTTTTCTGCCATATATCTATTTGCAATTCTATTTTCAATATTCCCTTTCCTTTACAGAAGAATCATTCAACATCAAAAAATGCTAGCCGTACTGGCTCATTTTCTTTGGCGTGTTAGTCATATACTATCACCCATTGAGTCATACTTTGAGTTTGATTGTTCTACTAATATCACCATATTAATAGAATTCTTCTAGATTCCACTCTTAGCAATTTCCAAGTAAGGTAAACTACTTTACCCATAATCCATCCCCTCATAACAATTTTATGATTAAGCTACTATAGCTCGAAGGAAGGGATTTAGAGGATAATTTTTAGCGCCCAACTTCTTGGAATATTCAAACGCCTAGCGTCTTCAATCATTGCATATATTCAAATAATATAAGCATACATTTTCACGCTAAATTATACTCAGTCATGTTGCCACAAATAAGTTTCTAGATATCAATATATCTTTCACTTGATTGTTTCTGAAAACAATTCTTTTCGGTTCCTAAATCACTTTGATCAACAAAACATTCTTTTGAAGATAAAGAAATACGGAAGCAACCATGACTCTGGATTCTAAGTAGGAATTATTTGCTCTCTAGATTAATCAATCATTAACCACATGGAGCTAGGTAGGAAATACCAAAAATCTACAATAGGACTCAATTTTAAATTTCACTAATACGGTACCAATCTTAAATGGTATTTACCAGATCATAACAGTTATATCTCAATTAACAATCTAAGTGTAAGGTAATTATAGATGCCAATGAATACTACAATTTGTGCAAATTCACTTTGATTAGTTGTTAATGATAAATAAGTTCAAGTTAATTCAAAATTAAACCATGAACTCCCACTCAAAAACAACATCCCTCTTAGTCGTCTTTAGTGATTACACGAACCAAATTCACTACACCAAAACCGATCATCACGTGAGATGATGTAGTTTCAAAGGCGAACATCGACATGTTCATCATATCATCCATATGACTCATGCTTTACCTTTCGGTTACGTGTTCCGAGGCCATGTCTGTACATGCTAGGATCGCCAAGTAGAACCGTAGTATTGCTTGTGTTTCAAGGCCATGCCTATACATGCTAGGCTTGAAAACACCCGTTGTATGCGAACGTTGAGTCTGTCACACCCGATCATCACGTGGTGTCTCGAAACGACGAACTTTCTTAACGGTGCATACTTTAAGGAAGAACACATTATTATCTTGATATTAAGTGAGAGGGATCATCTTATAATGCTACCAACGTTATCTAAGCAAAACAAGATGCATAAAAAGGATTAACATCACAGACATCACATGAAAGGATAACGTGATATGATATGGTCCTCCTTGCACTTGATCTCCATCATGTGCATTATGGTATGATCTCCATCATTCCACCGGCGTGGTTGTAGAGGCCCCAAACCGGAAGGTTCAGAACCCCTCATATGCATTCATTCACAATCCCAGAATAACCAGTTGTGAACAACATACGTAGTTGGCATACAGAATACATCATCCATTACACGAATATTAGAGTCTTACATAAATGGTCACATGACCAAGTTCTTGATAACTGTCACACAGGACAGACATTCAAAATAAACACAGCGGAAGACGATAAGCATAGCGTAGTAGAACCCGAGTCACGCCTCATCCTACAGGCTGCTGACTGGGAGACGATCCTAACTCGCAGGGCCATCAGCGTAGAACTCCTCCTCATAGAACTCCTCCTGGGGTGGCTCCTCATAGTCTGATAAGTAGATACCAGGGGCGAAACCAAATGAGTACATTTGAATGTACTCAACAAGACATCCTTTATGAGCTTACAATAATGCATACATGCTTATTTGTTGGAGTGGGTAGGCCATACATATGGTTCAGCTACCCATGACAGATAAAAGATTTATCATGGTTGATTCTTCAAGTTTTAGTCCTTTATGGATAGATCAGGTAAAATAATATAGTTTTTCTCTCGTAGATATCCCATATCTTGGAGGTTTTATAAGTCTTTTAGAAAAGAAAGTTTTCTTTTCAGAAACTTGTAATAATAGTTTCCTCCTCCTCGGTATCTCGCAGATACCAAGTCATTCCTCCATAGTACCTCGCAGGTACAAAGCTGTCCTTCAAAAACCTCTTTTTGAAAAGTTGACACAATACTAGCTACATGGCCATTCAACCGTCCATATCCGAGGACGCGGCTATCTCGAAATAGTTTTACTCTGCAGAGGTGTACACACTTCCACTAGATCCAGAATCCGCCATGAAACAACCATGGACTATCCCCAACCTATGGGAACATCAGATAACTGATCTTGACTATCCACTATGTACAAGCTAGAACATGACTATCTCTTCAATTGGGGTTACCCCTCCCCGGCAAGCCGTGTCACACACCGCCCAGACAGGAGACCCAACTGCTGCATCCGGAGGGAAAATTAATCCCACACTTTAGGTGTCCCGTCTGCTCACTCCTAGCGACACTTCGGTTCGGAGGATCCAATCCTCTATAGCACTTTGAGATAGCTCACATACTAACCATAACAAGTTTTTAATCAAGCCCCTACCCATATTGGGGTAAAGTGGCAGTACGATAATAGTTGTCCAGCGAAGACTAGGTTATGTGTCTTTTGTAAACATTTCTCAAAAATTTCCCTTCATGGTACTCTTCCGGCAGACAGGGTCTCACCCTTTCTCCGGGGTTTTTCCTTCATAAGGCATTTGTTTACAAAAACACATTTTATTTGGTTCATTTAAGAACCCAAGTTTTAATTTGTTGGATGGTATATTATATACCATTTAGTGGCTAAGGGCTTGGCAAATACCAAGTTGACTATTATTATGATTCCTTCTTCTAATAATATTAATAGTAGTAGTATTCACAACAAAAATAGTTTTGAGAGTATAGTTTTGTGAAAACTTCAGAAGTGAAAAGCATGCATGATAGATAATGATAAGTATTTATACAGCAAGCATTAGGATGGCTTGCCTTGGTACAAGTGATGGTCCTGGTCCTGAAAGTAACAGGAGTTGCAATACCCTTCTTCAGCAAATCCTTCCTCCTCGTTTTCTAACGTCGTAAAAAGAAATAAAGGCACACTTTCAGAGCCAACCAAGACAAACAATGCTACAAGTTATACATACAGCAAGCAATTAAAATGTAACACTCAACGCATTCAATTATCCCTTAAGAAAATTGACAAGAAAAACACAGTGGGAAAATCTGCTTTTTCCTAGTGTTTATGTGTGGTGAAACTCAATGATTTTAAGTCAAGAGCATCATGGACCAGTGGGGTAAATCACATGTTAATAGACAGTAGGGTGTCACATAAAACACAATTTGATGTCTAAAAACTCCCCCAATACTTCCTATGGCAAACACAAAATATAAGCTAAAATATGCAAGTGGTGAAAAAGGCTTATGACAATAAGTCAAGCTCCTTTTCCACCATGAACCAAAAATACCAGTGGGTGTTCCACTAGCATAATGCTTCATAAAGAGGTTAATAAGCCTCTGGTCACATTTCTAAAAATGCTCAAAACAAACAAACTAGTCTCACAAACTCCTACTCATACTAGTAGAAACTTGGAAAAAATACTAGACTAGTTTATACTTCACTTGTTAATTTTAGGCACAAGTGTGCAAACTAACAGAGGTAAAATACTCCTATAATCAGTACCAAAATGCTACTGGATCCCACAAAATAACATAAAATGTTTAGCTATGAAACAAGGAAAAACTAGACTAAAATTGCCACACATGTGAGGGAATTAAATCTAGGCACCCAAATGATACTCAAGCAATTTCTAATACTTGAGGGAAAATTAACAGAGGTGAAAACACAAGGATAACAATGACACAAGGACATTTCACCCTCTGTTTTCAACCACAAAGAATCATACTTTTTCATAGTGGAAAACAAAACAAAAGGCATGCATGTATAACCTAGTAGGAAATCTAGACCTTAAGCAATGCTATTTTAAATCTATTCTAAACTCAAACACCAAGTAACCAGAGGTGTTGTAACTAAAATAACAGTACCAAAATGGTACTGGTTCCATGAAAATTAATCTAGCAAATAGGCCTAATACAAATCTAAAAATCTACTCAAAAATCTAGGTAGAAAATAAGCTATGAGCAAGATCTATGCATGGAAAATAATTCTAAAAAAATTCTACCACTCAAGCCATTTATTCTAACATGTTCATACAACTTGTAAACATCAATAATACACTAGATAACAACATTACAAGCAAGAACACAATAGGTGCACATCACAAAATGATCATATAAAACAAGATCTAGGAATTAAAAATTAGGCAGAAAAGTGCTAAAACTTGTTCTGTCTCCCTAATTTTTTTCTATGGCTCCAAAAATTAAATCCTTCTAGGATGTGATAGTCATTAACAATACAAAGCCTCTCCAATTGGTCCCACTCAAAAATAATGTCTCAAACTCCCCCTAAAATTCTTGGAATAGCTCACTGATGTTTTACCAAAATGGATGGCATTTCCAAATGGTAACTCTCCTGGATGCAAACTAAAATTCTAAAGGTAGGTATTGATAAGGGCTTTCCAAAACAGTTGAGTTTGCTCAAAAATGTTTTGTATTTTTGAAGTTCTATTCATTTCCCTTTTAATGGTACTGTCTGGCAAAAAGGCTATAGAAAAAAAAAAGTCAAAACCTTATTCTGCCAAAGGGAGGTGGTTGTGATTTTTTTTAGCTACATGTACAAAAATTGGCAAAGACAAATAAAATTGTTTGCTATTTTTCCCAGGCCAAAAGCTAACAGGTAAGAATCTGTAAAAAAAATTTGATTTAAATTAACAGGGGCTAGCCCAGACGGGCCCGAATCGCTACGCGTGGCCCAGCTAGGACCTAGGCCAGCCCAGGCGCGCGCGCGGGGGCGGGGGACGCGGGAAAAATCCCGTTCAAGCGCAACCGTCGATCGCCTGATCGACGGCTCTGGAGCTTTCTTCCTCCTCTCTTCTCACCCGACGGGAACTGCGTCGAACACCTCCTGGGCACGCACGGGACGGGAAGGGTGCTCACCTAGGGGGCCCGTGGAGCGACGCGTGGTGGCGGTGGGGTCGTGGGAGGCTGGTGGCGCGGTGGTGGCGGCGTTCGTTTCCCCGACTGAGAGCTCCTCTCCGCGGCGGCACGGCGGACACGGCGGCGACGGCTCGGGCTCTCCTGCAAGCGAAAGCATCGCGGAGGGTGTCAGGGAGGTGGCCAAGGGTACGTAGAGCATGCTCGTGCAAAAATGGCGAGCTCACACGCACGGGTTGGCTCGTTCTCCTCCGGTGGATCGCGCGGTGGCCGGCGGGAAGAATCAGCTCGTGCCGCTCGCACACGGCGAGGCACGGCCTGAAATTTCGGGTGTGGAGGCGTGGATGGGTGTGGTGTGCGGTGGCGAAACGGCAAGGCCGTTGGAGCTTTGTAGGCACGGGGCCGCGGGCGTGCTCTTCGGGTGGCATGTGCGTGTGCACGTTGGCACGCAGAGGGAAGGGGGGTCCGTTTCTCTCGTGCGCTCTCGAGCCAGGGGCGGTGCCAAACTTGCTATTCACCACAGTAGAGCTAGGTTAGAGGGGCATGAGGGTTTTTAGGCAATGCCACTTGCACACCCCCCCTCTACTCGAGCTCTAGTTTCCTACTTCTTTCCTTCTACTCTAAGGCATGTCTCGGGCCAACAAATGCATGGGGTTACAGAGCATCTCAAGGCAATCAAAATAGACACCAAGTTTATTCAAAACCATGAAGAATTGGCAGAGAAACAAACCTCCAAAGTTCTGTCCAAAAACAGTTTTCAGAAAAATTCAGTAAAAGACTTAGTGAAAATTTCACTAAGTGTTGGAAAAACAGAGTTTTGAAGCAAAAGTTGGCTTCTGTTTGATTGGGCAATTGAACTTGGATTTTGGAAATTCAAGTTGCCAATTGTTATATGTACTATCTAGTTTGAGAAAACAACAAGTACACCAGAAAAAGAGTTGGTTAACCCTCTGAAAACAACTGCCCAAAAAGCTATGTTTCTGTTTTCCAAATAGAAATGGTTTTTCAATATTTTTATACTAGGAAAACAATCATGGATTAGATTGTTTTCCAAGTGCTAAATTCAAACCAGTGGCATATAGTTGTACTACATAACATGTTCAACCATAATGCCACAAGAAAACAACAAATCAAATATGTTTGATTCTTGAAAACAAGTGTGGAAAACAGCTAGTCATGTTGTTTTTCTGCTAAAAGTTTAAATAGGAAATAAATTCCCAAAGCTAATTAAATCCCAACCAAAGTGTTTCCTTGGTCAAGACATGACTAAATAATGTTGTCATGAGTGAATCAAGTATCCCCCA
The DNA here is from genome assembly GCA_028641055.1 of Alopecurus myosuroides. Taxonomy (NCBI): domain Eukaryota; kingdom Viridiplantae; phylum Streptophyta; class Magnoliopsida; order Poales; family Poaceae; genus Alopecurus; species Alopecurus myosuroides. The sequence continues at coordinate 209,349,379 of CM054063.1, read as the reverse complement.
AGCTTTGAAAAGGAATTTCTTAGGGTTTCCAGTTGAAAAACATCAGGCAGACAATAATCAATCATCAGGAAAAATCCTCAAATGGGTGAAAAGAAACACACCACTTATATTGCATAGATACACATGACTACACAAACATGTTGTCCACTTAATTGTCTTACAAAAGTCTTAAGAGGCTTGCTAATTTAATATTAAACAAGGGCTTAAAAACAGGGGTGTTACAAATCTCCCCCCCTTAAAAGAATCTCGTCCCGAGATTAGCGGGTCTAGGCTTTAAGAAAATCAGGGAACTCCTTCCTGATATCATCCTCACGCTCCCAGGTAGCTTCTTCCTCAGAATGATTCGTCCACTGAATCTTAAGGAATTTTATAGCACGCCTCCTGGTAGCGCGCACAATCTCCTCGAGAACCCGCAGGGGTCTATCACGATAAGTCAAATCATCATTGATATCAATGGTCCTGAAATCTATGTCTTGATACGAGAGATCCTTCTCAGGTACTTGCAGACATTTCCGGAGCAATGACACATGGAAAACATTGTGAAACGCAGATAGCTCCTCAGGTAATTCTAACTGATAAGAAACTTCGCCACGACGTGCCAAGATCTTAAAAGGTCCAATATACCTGGGTGCCAGCTTTCCCTTGACATGGAAACGCTGCATCCCTTTGAGTGGCGTAACACGAAGGTACACGAAATCTCCAATGCTGAAAGAGACATCACGACGCTTCGTGTCAGCATAACTCTTCTGACGAGATTGAGCTGTCTTTAAACGTTCCCGAATAAGCTGAACCTGCTCTTCTGCAGCTTTCAAAGTGTCCACACCAAAAACCTGACTGTCTCCAGTCTCAGTCCAATTCAGAGGTGTGCGGCATTTACGTCCATACAGTGCTTCAAAAGGGGCCATTTGCAAACTAGACTGATAACTGTTGTTGTAAGAAAACTCTGCGAAAGGCAGACAGTCTTCCCATTTAACTCCATAGGACAACACACAAGCACGGAGCATGTCTTCCAGAATTTGGTTCACACGCTCTGTCTGTCCATCAGTCTGTGGGTGATAGGCTGTGCTAAAAGCTAATTTGGTTCCCAAACTCTCGTGCAACTTCTTCCAAAATCTGGATGTGAACTGTGTACCTCGATCAGACACAATCCTGCTCGGGACTCCGTGCAGGCTGACAATCCGAGTAATGTAAAGATCAGCAAGCTGATCTCCACGATAGGTGGTCCGGACAGGAATAAAGTGAGCAACTTTCGTGATCCTGTCCACGACAACCCATATAGAATCATTTCCTCGGCTGGACCTAGGAAGTCCTGTGATGAAGTCCATCCCTACTTCATCCCATTTCCAAACAGGTACTTGCAACGGCTGGAGCAAGCCAGCGGGACGCTGGTGCCCAGCTTTTACTTGCTGGCAGACATGGCACTTGGCTACAAATGAAGCAATATCTCGCTTCATTCCATGCCACCAGAATCTCTCCTTCAGGTCTTGATACATCTTTGTTCCTCCAGGATGGATAGAATACATGGTCTCATGAGCTTCGACCATGATGGTCTGCTTGAGATCAGACTCAGAGGGAACACAAATACGGCCTTCATACCATAATCCCCCATCAGTATCGATAGTAAACCCAGCAACCTTCTCCTTCTCCATGCGGGCCTTAATACCATCAATACTTTTCTGGCCTTTCTGCGCCTCTTTGATTTGGTCAACCAGAGTTGGTTTAAGTTCTATGGCGTCCAACATACCATAGCTGACCACTTCAATGCCAAGTTGGTCAAGCTCTTTCCACAACTCGGGCTGCCTTACTAGAATCATAGCATTTAGAGAGGCCGGCTCTCGACTAAGAGCATCTGCAACTACATTTGCCTTCCCAGGGTGATAATGAATACTCAGATCATAATCTTTAATGAGCTCAATCCAGCGGCGCTGCCTCATGTTGAGCTCACGTTGAGTAAAGATATACTTTAAACTCTTATGATCCGTGTAAATTTCCACTCTTCTTCCCATAAGAAAGTGTCGCCATGTTTTGAGGGCATGCACGACAGCAGCAAGCTCTAAGTCATGAGTGGGGTAATTCAACTCGTGGGGTCTCAACTGGCGGGATATGAAAGATATCACTTTCCCTTCTTGCATAAGTACGCTTCCAAGACCAAGCTTAGAAGCGTCACAATATACGTCGAAATTCTTGGTGATATCCGGCATAATAAGGATTGGAGCGGTCACAAGTCGATGTTTTAACTCATTGAAACTCTCTTCACACTTGTCCGTCCATAGGAACTTGCTATCCTTCTTGAGCAACTGGGTGAGGGGTCTGGCTATACTCGAGAATCCCTGAACAAACTTGCGGTAATATCCTGCCAAACCCAGAAAGGATCTGACTTCAGTCTGGTTGGTCGGAGCAGCACGCTTCTCCACAGACTGAACTAGAGTAGGGTCAACAGATATTCCTCCCGCAGATACTACATGTCCAAGAAACCCGACTTCCGTCAACCAGAATTGACATTTACTAAACTTAGCATACAATTGATGCTCACGAAGTGTTCCGAGCACAATTCTCAGATGTTCTTCGTGTTCTTCCTCACTCCGAGAATATATGAGAATGTCGTCAATAAACACCACGACAAACTTGTCTAGAAAATCCATGAATACCTTATTCATGAGATTCATGAAATAGGCAGGGGCATTGGTTAGACCAAAGGACATCACGGTGTATTCATACAGCCCGTAACGAGTGGTGAAAGCAGTCTTGGGAATATCAGTATCACGGACTTTCAATTGGTGATAACCAGTCCGAAGGTCGATCTTCGAGAAGATTACGGCCCCATTCAGCTGGTCAAACAGGTCTTCAATTTTGGGCAACGGGTATTTGTTCTTGATGGTAACATCATTCAACTTGCGGTAGTCCACACATAAACGCGTGGTACCGTCCCGTTTTTCCACAAAAATGATCGGAGATCCCCAAGGCGATGCACTAGGGCGAATCAAACCTTTTCTCAACATATCATCCAGCTGGGTCTTCAACTCATCTAATTCCTTTGGGTTCATCCGATAAGGCTTCTGTGCTATGGGTCCAGTTCCGGGCACTAACTCGATTACAAACTCGATATCCCGATCAGGGGGCATACCGGGTAACTCTTCAGGAAAAACATCCGGGTATTCGCAAACGACCGGGACTTCCTCAAGGTTAGGGTGGGCTATACCAGTGTGGCAGTGAACTTGTGACGAGGGTTTAGTTGCAGTGTACGCAACCTTTTCCCCATCCTCAGAGATCATATCAATAGATTTCTTAGTGCAGTCAATAACCCCCTTATACTTGGCCATCCAGTTCATACCGAGTACCACTTCTATCCCCTTGGATCCCAGCACTATAAGATCAGCATGAAAAGTTTTCCCTTGTATTTCTACTGGCACTTCATTGCAAATTAAGTTGGCTTTAGTACTATCCCCAGGTATTTGTACTAACATAGGGTTGTGCATACGGGAATGCTTCATACCACTTTTCTCAGCAAACGGTTTTGTGACAAAAGAATGTGATGCACCAGAATCAAACAGTACTGCGGCTGGCACCGAGTTGACAGGAAACGTACCCATCACCATGTCTGGTGCCTCCTGAGCTTCTGCAGCAGTGACGTGGTTCAGGTGTCCCTTCATCCTATTCTGCCGTCCAGTGGAAGGACCATGGTTCATCTTGGTTGCAGTTGGCTGGGCTGTGGCAGTAGCTTTGGTCGGGCACTCACGAGCAAAGTGACCTTCCTTTCCGCAGGCAAAACAACCTCCAGAAGGCCTTGGGCTTGGGTTAGGTTTGGGAGCATTGTTGGAGTTGTTCCCATTTCCACTGTTGTTGCCTCCATAGCGGTTTCCATGATTATTACCAGAATGATTACCATGGTTACCACCATAGCTATTTCCTCCGTACTTTGGTGCATAGTTGGGGTTGTAGTTGTTGGGCCTTGGTGCATAGTTGTGGTTGGGGCGGGGTGCATAAGCAGGCGCCTTGTGGGATGGTGGCCTCGCATACGGAGTGTTGCGAGTCCTTTGAGCACTAGGTCCTCCATGCACGGTCATCTTCCTCTTGCGGTTATCATCAGCAGATTTCCGCTTGTGCTCCAGTACCATAGCGGCATTTGCAAGGGTCTCCAAGTCCTGGAATGGAACCACCACTAGAGCGCACTGGAGCTCATCATCCAGCCCATTTAAGAACCTCTCCCTCTTCTTAGCATCAGTATTGATATCATCCTGTGCATACCTGGACAGAGTAGTGAAATTCTCCCAGTATTCAGACACAGGCATACTTCCCTGCCTCAGCTTCAGAAATTTCTCACGCATAAGTGTCATCATTCCTTGGGGAATGTGATACTTGCGGAATCTTGCAGAGAAATCCTCCCAGTTGAACACGTGCCCAGCAGCAACAGTCTCACGTGTAGTCTCCCACCAAGTCCTGGCAGGACCAGCAAGAAAATGGGAGGCAAACAGGACCTTATCATTTTCCTCAACTGATGCAACCTCCAGTTTGTTTGCAATGGTGCGGAGCCAGTCGTCAGCATCGAGAGGCTCCACAATCCTAGTGAAGACTGGGGGGTTGGTGTGCTGAAAGTCTCTCAGTCTCGAGCGAGCACCATTGCCATTGCCATTGCCATTGCCATTATTGTTGGCGGCAGCAGCTAGTTGTTGCAGAGCGGTAATGGTAGCTGCACTCTCATCTCGGCTGGCCTGGCGATCTTCCATCAGCAGGGCCAACAGCGCCTCCACTGTGGGTGGTGGTGGCGGTGGGGGTTCGCGACGAGGTGCCATTCTGAAGTGAAAACATGTGTAAGTTTTAGAAGTATATTCTTGTTTTTGAAAACCCAGTACCTTTAACATAAGAAAAAAGGAATACGAGTGATATGTTTCAAAAACAAGAGCGGGGCAGTCGCAAACATGGATGAAAAGAACGCAAAATAGTGACAATCATCAAGGAAACAAGCAGAACATTCCATTCATCACACAACTTAAACAGAGTCTTTGACATTACACACACACATTACAAGCCATATCTTACAAGGAAGGCTTCATCGAGCTACAAGGGATGCGATTGGTGGGGTCATCGCAAGGCTACTACTAGCAAAACGATCTAGCATACTTATCTAGCATCTAGACCAGCATCAAGTGCTAAGGGTGAGGAGGCTGTGACTACACAGAGTCGTCACTGTCCCCAACCTCGAAGATACGCTCCTCAGGGTCCTCCTCCTCCTCCTCGCCAAGCAGGTCATCATCATCCTGCTCGCTAGCCTCACTCATATCCATCCCCTCCAAGTCAGACGGAACATCCTCTACTGGCAGGAGCTCCTCAATCTCCCTGCTGAGCTCTGCGCCCTCCTCCTCAAGCTCCTCTATGGCAGAGTCTCTCGCGGCTATGTCGTCACGAGCTATGTGAAGCCTAGTGTGCAGAACTGAGTTAGCCCCCTCCAGAGCCGTCACCCTGCTGGTGAGACGAGCACGGCTCAGTCGGGTGGCCCGCAGCTGTCTCTCCAAGGCACGGCTCCTCGCGGTGGCGGCCTCCAACTCCTCCCTCAACTGAGACAACTGCTGTGCTAGTGCTCCACTCTCCTCCTGGCTGTCCTGAAGCTCAGCCCTCAGCTCGTCAGTCTCGGCTATCAGTGTGTGGTGCACGAATGTGCCAAGGTGGTGAGCGAGTCGCTGATCGTCCAACCTGTGCTGAGTGCGGTACAACAGAATCTCCATCTCGTCCAAGTGAGGACCAACAGTGGTAGTGTCTGGCTCAACAGGAAGTGGTATTCCCTCCTCATCGCGCCTCCCAATCAACTCGAACCGGGAACCGATGAACATGTACTCCCCAATGTGTGCCAGTCGTGCCACTGACTCCTGAATCACCCGCACGGCTGCCTCGGTCCAAGAACGATCAACAGCACGAAAGACGTAGGCCTCTACTGTCGGGCTAGCCAGAGGTGCACGGATAGTGACCTCCGCGTACCAGTCTCCCTCCAGAGGTGCACCGTCAACTAGACCTCCTCGCAGCTCCGGAAGTGGGCGTCCCAACACAGTAGCCATAGCTACTAGCCTCTCCTCGAAAAGGAAAGTCTCGCCACGTGGACGTCCCAACTGGAAAGCCTCGGTGATGACCACGTCCATCTACACAAAATTTTAAGTATAGTTTAAGTGAGACCACAGTGTGCAAAGTTTTAAGTTTATGCAAAGAACAATCTTAATGCAAGTAGAGTTTGACATAGAGAGGTGGTGGGATATAGGGAATATTTTTATACATAGTCATATATCCAATCTTTTTGTATTTATAACTTATATTTTTGGAGTATACACTAACGTCCATGCTAACTAAGGTCTCCTAGAGTCAGGATGGCTCTGATACCAACTTTGTAGAGGCCCCAAACCGGAAGGTTCAGAACCCCTCATATGCATTCATTCACAATCCCAGAATAACCAGTTGTGAACAACATACGTAGTTGGCATACAGAATACATCATCCATTACACGAATATTAGAGTCTTACATAAATGGTCACATGACCAAGTTCTTGATAACTGTCACACAGGACAGACATTCAAAATAAACACAGCGGAAGACGATAAGCATAGCGTAGTAGAACCCGAGTCACGCCTCATCCTACAGGCTGCTGACTGGGAGACGATCCTAACTCGCAGGGCCATCAGCGTAGAACTCCTCCTCATAGAACTCCTCCTGGGGTGGCTCCTCATAGTCTGATAAGTAGATACCAGGGGCGAAACCAAATGAGTACATTTGAATGTACTCAACAAGACATCCTTTATGAGCTTACAATAATGCATACATGCTTATTTGTTGGAGTGGGTAGGCCATACATATGGTTCAGCTACCCATGACAGATAAAAGATTTATCATGGTTGATTCTTCAAGTTTTAGTCCTTTATGGATAAATCAGGTAAAATAATATAGTTTTTCTCTCGTAGATATCCCATATCTTGGAGGTTTTATAAGTCTTTTAGAAAAGAAAGTTTTCTTTTCAGAAACTTGTAATAATAGTTTCCTCCTCCTCGGTATCTCGCAGATACCAAGTCATTCCTCCATAGTACCTCGCAGGTACAAAGCTGTCCTTCAAAAACCTCTTTTTGAAAAGTTGACACAATACTAGCTACATGGCCATTCAACCGTCCATATCCGAGGACGCGGCTATCTCGAAATAGTTTTACTCTGCAGAGGTGTACACACTTCCACTAGATCCAGAATCCGCCATGAAACAACCATGGACTATCCCCAACCTATGGGAACATCAGATAACTGATCTTGACTATCCACTATGTACAAGCTAGAACATGACTATCTCTTCAATTGGGGTTACCCCTCCCCGGCAAGCCGTGTCACACACCGCCCAGACAGGAGACCCAACTGCTGCATCCGGAGGGAAAATTAATCCCACACTTTAGGTGTCCCGTCTGCTCACTCCTAGCGACACTTCGGTTCGGAGGATCCAATCCTCTATAGCACTTTGAGATAGCTCACATACTAACCATAACAAGTTTTTAATCAAGCCCCTACCCATATTGGGGTAAAGTGGCAGTACGATAATAGTTGTCCAGCGAAGACTAGGTTATGTGTCTTTTGTAAACATTTCTCAAAAATTTCCCTTCATGGTACTCTTCCGGCAGACAGGGTCTCACCCTTTCTCCGGGGTTTTTCCTTCATAAGGCATTTGTTTACAAAAACACATTTTATTTGGTTCATTTAAGAACCCAAGTTTTAATTTGTTGGATGGTATATTATATACCATTTAGTGGCTAAGGGCTTGGCAAATACCAAGTTGACTATTATTATGATTCCTTCTTCTAATAATATTAATAGTAGTAGTATTCACAACAAAAATAGTTTTGAGAGTATAGTTTTGTGAAAACTTCAGAAGTGAAAAGCATGCATGATAGATAATGATAAGTATTTATACAGCAAGCATTAGGATGGCTTGCCTTGGTACAAGTGATGGTCCTGGTCCTGAAAGTAACAGGAGTTGCAATACCCTTCTTCAGCAAATCCTTCCTCCTCGTTTTCTAACGTCGTAAAAAGAAATAAAGGCACACTTTCAGAGCCAACCAAGACAAACAATGCTACAAGTTATACATACAGCAAGCAATTAAAATGTAACACTCAACGCATTCAATTATCCCTTAAGAAAATTGACAAGAAAAACACAGTGGGAAAATCTGCTTTTTCCTAGTGTTTATGTGTGGTGAAACTCAATGATTTTAAGTCAAGAGCATCATGGACCAGTGGGGTAAATCACATGTTAATAGACAGTAGGGTGTCACATAAAACACAATTTGATGTCTAAAAACTCCCCCAATACTTCCTATGGCAAACACAAAATATAAGCTAAAATATGCAAGTGGTGAAAAAGGCTTATGACAATAAGTCAAGCTCCTTTTCCACCATGAACCAAAAATACCAGTGGGTGTTCCACTAGCATAATGCTTCATAAAGAGGTTAATAAGCCTCTGGTCACATTTCTAAAAATGCTCAAAACAAACAAACTAGTCTCACAAACTCCTACTCATACTAGTAGAAACTTGGAAAAAATACTAGACTAGTTTATACTTCACTTGTTAATTTTAGGCACAAGTGTGCAAACTAACAGAGGTAAAATACTCCTATAATCAGTACCAAAATGCTACTGGATCCCACAAAATAACATAAAATGTTTAGCTATGAAACAAGGAAAAACTAGACTAAAATTGCCACACATGTGAGGGAATTAAATCTAGGCACCCAAATGATACTCAAGCAATTTCTAATACTTGAGGGAAAATTAACAGAGGTGAAAACACAAGGATAACAATGCCACAAGGACATTTCACCCTCTGTTTTCAACCACAAAGAATCATACTTTTTCATAGTGGAAAACAAAACAAAAGGCATGCATGTATAACCTAGTAGGAAATCTAGACCTTAAGCAATGCTATTTTAAATCTATTCTAAACTCAAACACCAAGTAACCAGAGGTGTTGTAACTAAAATAACAGTACCAAAATGGTACTGGTTCCATGAAAATTAATCTAGCAAATAGGCCTAATACAAATCTAAAAATCTACTCAAAAATCTAGGTAGAAAATAAGCTATGAGCAAGATCTATGCATGGAAAATAATTCTAAAAAAATTCTACCACTCAAGCCATTTATTCTAACATGTTCATACAACTTGTAAACATCAATAATACACTAGATAACAACATTACAAGCAAGAACACAATAGGTGCACATCACAAAATGATCATATAAAACAAGATCTAGGAATTAAAAATTAGGCAGAAAAAGTGCTAAAACTTGTTCTGTCTCCCTAATTTTTTTCTATGGCTCCAAAAATTAAATCCTTCTAGGATGTGATAGTCATTAACAATACAAAGCCTCTCCAATTGGTCCCACTCAAAAATAATGTCTCAAACTCCCCCTAAAATTCTTGGAATAGCTCACTGATGTTTTACCAAAATGGATGGCATTTCCAAATGGTAACTCTCCTGGATGCAAACTAAAATTCTAAAGGTAGGTATTGATAAGGGCTTTCCAAAAAAGTTGAGTTTGCTCAAAAATGTTTTGTATTTTTGAAGTTCTATTCATTTCCATTTTAATGGTACTGTCTGGCAAAAAGGCTATAGAAAAAAAAAAGTCAAAACCTTATTCTGCCAAAGGGAGGTGGTTGTGATTTTGTTTGGCTACATGTACAAAAATTGGCAAAGCCAAATAAAATTGTTTGCTATTTTTCCCAGGCCAAAAGCTAACAGGTAAGAATCTGTAAAAAAAATTTGATTTAAATTAACAGGGGCTAGCCCAGACGGGCCCGAATCGCTACGCGTGGCCCAGCTAGGACCTAGGCCAGCCCAGGCGCGCGCGCGGGGGCGGGGGACGCGGGAAAAATCCCGTTCAAGCGCAACCGTCGATCGCCTGATCGACGGCTCTGGAGCTTTCTTCCTCCTCTCTTCTCACCCGAGGGGAACTGCGTCGAACACCTCCTGGGCACGCACGGGACGGGAAGGGTGCTCACCTAGGGGGCCCGTGGAGCGACGCGTGGTGGCGGTGGGGTCGTGGGAGGCTGGTGGCGCGGTGGTGGCGGCGTTCGTTTCCCCGACTGCGAGCTCCTCTCCGCGGCGGCACGGCGGACACGGCGGCGACGGCTCGGGCTCTCCTGCAAGCGAAAGCATCGCGGAGGGTGTCAGGGAGGTGGCCAAGGGTACGTAGAGCATGCTCGTGCAAAAATGGCGAGCTCACACGCACGGGTTGGCTCGTTCTCCTCCGGTGGATCGCGCGGTGGCCGGCGGGAAGAATCAGCTCGTGCCGCTCGCACACGGCGAGGCACGGCCTGAAATTTCGGGTGTGGAGGCGTGGATGGGTGTGGTGTGCGGTGGCGAAACGGCAAGGCCGTTGGAGCTTTGTAGGCACGGGGCCGCGGGCGTGCTCTTCGGGTGGCATGTGCGTGTGCACGTTGGCACGCAGAGGGAAGGGGGGTCCGTTTCTCTCGTGCGCTCTCGAGCCAGGGGCGGTGCCAAACTTGCTATTCACCACAGTAGAGCTAGGTTAGAGGGGCATGAGGGTTTTTAGGCAATGCCACTTGCACACCCCCCCTCTACTCGAGCTCTAGTTTCCTACTTCTTTCCTTCTACTCTAAGGCATGTCTCGGGCCAACAAATGCATGGGGTTACAGAGCATCTCAAGGCAATCAAAATAGACACCAAGTTTATTCAAAACCATGAAGAATTGGCAGAGAAACAAACCTCCAAAGTTCTGTCCAAAAACAGTTTTCAGAAAAATTCAGTAAAAGACTTAGTGAAAATTTCACTAAGTGTTGGAAAAACAGAGTTTTGAAGCAAAAGTTGGCTTCTGTTTGATTGGGCAATTGAACTTGGATTTTGGAAATTCAAGTTGCCAATTGTTATATGTACTATCTAGTTTGAGAAAACAACAAGTACACCATAAAAAGAGTTGGTTAACCCTCTGAAAACAACTGCCCAAAAAGCTATGTTTCTGTTTTCCAAATAGAAATGGTTTTTCAATATTTTTATACTAGGAAAACAATCATGGATTAGATTGTTTTCCAAGTGCTAAATTCAAACCAGTGGCATATAGTTGTACTACATAACATGTTCAACCATAATGCCACAAGAAAACAACAAATCAAATATGTTTGATTCTTGAAAACAAGTGTGGAAAACAGCTAGTCATGTTGTTTTTCTGCTAAAAGTTTAAATAGGAAATAAATTCCCAAAGCTAATTAAATCCCAACCAAAGTGTTTCCTTGGTCAAGACATGACTAAATAATGTTGTCATGAGTGAATCAAGTATCCCCCAAGCTTTGAAAAGGAATTTCTTAGGGTTTCCAGTTGAAAAACATCAGGCAGACAATAATCAATCATCAGGAAAAATCCTCAAATGGGTGAAAAGAAACACACCACTTATATTGCATAGATACACATGACTACACAAACATGTTGTCCACTTAATTGTCTTACAAAAGTCTTAAGAGGCTTGCTAATTTAATATTAAACAAGGGCTTAAAAACAGGGGTGTTACAGTGGTACCAAGTACCATGGCACCCAATCTTGATTGTCCATCAATAAGAAGACAACCATATGGATACCTTCCGGTATATCAATAATTTACAAAATAGATCATCTCATAATCAAATTTGTAATATTGACCATATCACATCACATGCCCAGCAAAAACTAGTTAGACGCTTCTAATTTATTTTTGCATATTTTACGTGGCTTAGGGCTTTCGAGGATAGAACCGTTCATACCTACGAACATTAACCACAACGTTAATAAACATATTTTTAGCAACCCTTCGTAGATTAGATCTTAACTATAGTAGGAGAAACGGACACCCCCTTAGCCACAAGTGAGACAACTCTCGCGTACATAGTACACGTAAACTTAGTCTGGGGCAGCTTCATCCTACTATGCCACTAAGATCATAAAATACTCATGATCATCAACGCCCACATACTCATATGTGTTCTACCCGTACAAAACATCTGCGCATAGATCCGGCTCTGATACCACTGAAGGGTTCGTTGCATAGAAAACAAAAAATTTCCTACGCGAGAGACACTCGAAAGGCCAAGATCTAATCTAGGAGACAGTGCAACGGGCAACGAGAGGGTTAAGGAGAACACATACCCTCGAAGACTCAAAGTGGTATGAGATCAAATCTCGTTGTTGGCGTAGTCGTACTCACACCGATCCCGATAGCGAGAAGATGGGCACCGCAATCCGGCGGTGCATCCGTGATCGGTCACACGTACGGTTGATGACGACCTCCGTTCCCTCGTTCCAGCGGGGCACGGAAGTAGAGGATCCCTCGGAACTCCAGCAGCACGACGACGTGGTGGTGGTGAAGAATCCCACGGTCAGGGCTTCGCCAAGCCGGAGACCATGAAATGGAGCAGCGGGTGGAGGGAAAGGGAAGTGGCCAAGTGTGTGGAGGAGGGAGAGCTCTCACCCTCCTTTTATAGGAGAGGGGGGAGGCAGCCCAAGGGGGGTGCGGCCAGCCCATGGGGGTGCCCCCACCTCTTCCCTCATCATGTGAGTGGACACTCCACTCACACCCACTCATTTCCCCATTATTTCCCACTTGGAAAATCCAAAGGTTTTCTTTTAATAAATAAATAAAACTTTTTATTTATTTCAGCATTTGTTAATTCTATTAACAAACTTTTGCATATAGCACCTCGAATCATTTGTTAATTCTATTAACAACCATTCGACGAAAAACCCCTTGAACTATTTCAATTTTCCCCGAAACAATTTCGATGCTGTCCAAAATATTCTTCAATATTCCGTATCCTCTCAAACGCGTCATCGAACCTTAAGTGTGTCACCCTACGGTTCGCGAATAAGATAGACATGATCGAGACTCCTCTCCGATCAATAATCAACAGTGGGATCTGGAGATCCGTAATGACTCCTATATATTCAACGATGACTCTCGTGATCGTGTGAACCAACAACGCCGTGAACTATTCCCTTTGTCTCGCGATATTTTACTTGTCCGAGATTCGATCATTGGTATCAACCATACCGTGTTCAATATCGTTACCGACAAGTACTCTTTTCTCGTTCCCGTGATATAACATCCTTTGTGATCATATCACGTGCTTGCAAGCGGTTTCGATGTGATATCACCGAGAGGGCCCAGAGTATATCTCTCCGTCATTTGGATGGACAAATCCCACTCTTGATCCATGATCCTCAACTAATACTTTCCGAATACTTAACGACACCTTTATAGTCACCCTGTTACGGTGTGACGTTTGATGCCATCAAAGCACTCTTCCGGTATAGGCGATTGACATGATCTCATGGTCTAAGGAATAAGTTACTTCGTATGTTTGATATAACAATGTAAACTAAATGACTTGATCGCATTGCTATATTCTCTTTGGGTATATGTTCATCACATCATTCTTCCAATGACATGACCCCGTTATTAATAACATCCAATGTTCATGATCAGTAAACCTTGATCATCTATTAATCAACGAGCTAGTTAAAAGAGAGGCTTTACTAGGAACCATTGTTTGTTTATTAAGCACACATGTATCAACGTTTCCGGTTAATACAATTCTAGCATGAGAAATAAACATTCATCATAAACAAGGAATAAGATAATAACCATTTTATTATTGCTTCTCGGGCATATTCCCTTCAGTATGGGCATTCGATGCCTGGGCATATAATGCCAAGATGATTGACTCTAGTGCAAGTGGGAGACTGTTGGGAATATGCCCTAGAGGCAATCATGGATGATGTAATTCCCAATGTATTCATAAAGTTATTAAGTTGTCCTTGTTTTGAACATCTGATATATGTCATTGAATATGTGATTCGATTGTGGAACTATGTATTCATGTTGTTCATGCTAAATTATCCTTGGTCATTAAAGGTTGTGCTGGACACACACCCTAGACTAATGTGAGTGTTGGCTGATGACACGGTTCCACTTGACATGGGCATGGTGATGCCATTCCAACGTTCACAGACTTGGCTAAAGAGTTTAGCAAGTCGTACTGACCCATATTGAGATGCAACGAGAAAGTCGTCATTTGCATGTCTCAATCAATGTAATCCTTAGACCCGAGGTTATCGCACAATCCGAGTTGTGGATCACCGACTTAGGTTCTGTCAAACGCTGTTATGTGACAAGGCAGCTATAAAGGCAGAGTTCGGGTCGAATGAGAAGCAAGCTGCGTGATGTGGATAATCAAGATGGGATTTTCCCCCTCCAAATGGAGAGATATTCTCTGGGCCCTCTCGAGTGATATGATTCAGGAAGAATGGTCATGCGCGACTCAGTTAAGTGTTAACTGTGTCTGTTGACTAAGAGTTAGTCAGATGAATCACATATCACGGATCGAGAAGAGAGTTGAACTATTTAAGGGATGACGATAAATCGCCCATAGTTCGACAAGGTATATCGTGAGGCAAAAGAGACTAAGATGAATGTCACATTGAAAGGTATGTCGTCATGACTCAATGGGACTTGGGAGTCGGCACGTTCTGCTAGGAGCCGCTACCGATTGATCGATTGTGAGTTGGACCCCAATCGTGTCCAAGTCGCCATGAGCCTGCAGGGTCGCACACTTAAGAGCGGGAGCAAGTATTGGTCGGGTTGGACCCTAACCAGAAATGGACTGAGTTTGTGAGTCGGACTCACAGGGGGGAATGGGCCACAAGTGTTGTGAAGCCCACTACCATCGCTATATAAAGAGGGGCGCAGGTTTCCCAGCGGGCACGTTTTGTCCACCCCATGCGTTGGGAACCCTAGCCCCACTCAGTCCAGCCGTCGCACCGGACCTAGCAGTCCGCCGTCGGAGCTCCTCCTCGTACGTGTGGATACCGGCAGAGGTGCTGTACGTTCAGCACTTCGACGTTCGTGGGATTGGATCGGCTGGATCGGATCGTGGGACTACACTGCCCCGACGTGCTGCATCGATAATCCGCAACCACACGTCTAGTGGTAATCATCGTGGCCTTCTACCTCGGCTAGATCTTGGAAGTACCGCGTAGGAAAAAGTTTTGTTTATCTCTACGCGTTCCAACACTAGCTAATTGTGGGGTTTCTGTCTAGAGAGGTACTACCGGATGTCGTCCGGTACTACCGCGTGTAAAGTACCGGACTGGCTCGGTACTACCTCTTCTTCCAGAGGCTGGAGAGCTCGCAGATGATTTTTGTGTGCCATGACGCGGTACTTGTATGGTCCCCCAGAACCACTGTTCAAGGACACCTCCGATATGCATACATTCACGACCCCAGAGCACACCAGTCGTGAACAACATATCAAGTTGGTACACAGATACAATATCCATTACAAAATTGCATAAAACACTTACAAAAAGAACATGGTAACATGACCAAGTCCAACACAACTACCGCGCAGGGCAAACACACAACACACACAACGGAAAACTAACACACACAAACGTATTAGAGCCCAAGTCACGCTTTAACCTACAGGCTGCTGACCGGGAGACGATCCTAGTTCGCAAAGCCATCAGCTCCGTACTCCTCTTCGTAGATCTCCTTCTGAGACTCTTTCTCGATGTCAGGCAAGTAAATACCAGGGATGAAACCAATATGAGTACATTTGAATGTACTCAACAAGACATCCATCATGTAGCTTACCAAGATGCAAGTATGCTTATATAGTGGAATGGGTAGGCTATACATAGGGTTCACTACCCATGATATATGTAAGACATATCATAGTTGACTTTGAAAAAAAATCTCTGTATCTTCGTTGAAGAAGATACTTCAAAAGAAAATAATATAGTTTTTTTTCCTCTTGCAGATATCACATGTACAAGAGGTTTTGTAAAACTTTGTTAAAAGAAAGTTTTCTCTTTTCAAAACTTCTTGGAATCGACTTCTAGTTTTTGTTTAGTAAAGAAAGATTTTCTTTGCAAAACTTTTTGTAAAACAACTTCTGGCTTTTCATCGACGGTACCTCCACGATACAAGATTTCCTCCTTTCAGTACTTCATAAGTCCAACACCTTTTTGAAAACTCCTTTTTGAAAACATTGACACAATGTTAGCTACATGGCCTTTCAACTGCCCATATCCGAGGGCTCGACTATTCT
The DNA here is from genome assembly GCA_028641055.1 of Alopecurus myosuroides. Classification (NCBI taxonomy): domain Eukaryota; kingdom Viridiplantae; phylum Streptophyta; class Magnoliopsida; order Poales; family Poaceae; genus Alopecurus; species Alopecurus myosuroides. Next base: position 209,333,270 of record CM054063.1, on the reverse strand, counting down.
GAATAGTTTTACTCCGCAGAGGTGTACGCATTCCACTAGATCCAAACGTCTGCCATGAACCACCCATGGATCAACACAGCGATATGCAAGCATCAGAAGAATGATCCTAAATGTCCACTCTGACAAAGCTAGTATATGCACATTCCTTCAGTTGGGTTGTTATCCCCGGCACCAGGTCCCACCCTGCCTTGACAGGAGACCCAACTGTCGCTTCCGGGGGGTAACTTAATCCCTCACTTTGTATGTCCCGTTACTCCCTCCTGGCGACACTTCGGTTCAGAGAATCATCCTCTCTATAGCATCTTGGAATGAAACACACACTAACAAAGTCAAGTATCTAGATAGGCCCCATACCCATGTTGGGGTAGAGTGGCAGTACTTCTTGGTTGTCCAACGAAGACTAGGTTATGTGTCATTTTTGTAAAAACACCTTTTTCTCAAAAGATGACCACTTCAAAAAATCCTCCGGTGAATAAGGCTCGGCCTTTTCCCCGCGTTTTCCATAAAGCCTTTCTTTTGCAAAAACACATTTTTAGAGTGTCCACTCTGGGACTAATACTTGTGATGGTAATAAATACCATATGGTGGCTATGGGCTTGGTAACACCAAGTATCAACTACTGGCATAGTATATATAATAGTAGTAATATTCACTCAAAAATAGTTTTTTGGTAATCAAAGTTTTTGTAAAACTTTCAGAAGTAAAACATGCATCATAGATAATGATAAGTGTAGTAACAGCAAGCATCAGGATGGCTTGCCTTAAAACTCTTAGTGTCCCTGGCCTTGAAGTAACTTGAACTTGACACACAGCCCCACAACTGCTGCTTATTCTCCTTCGTTTTCTAGCGTCGTAAAAGAATAAAAGACACACACTCATAACTAAAGACCAAACAACTAAACCAAGCAACACATACAACAAGCAAACTTATACTAGCGCAATCACTCAAACGTTATCGAGAAAACTATCTCACAAACGCTCACGGTACAAAACTGTCGTCAAACACATATATGGTTGAGAACCATATCCCACATCTTACATACCATATATGGAGTGGTGTACCACTCTCATAATAAGATATACATGAAGCTAAAAATATAGCTTGTGGGTGCAAAAGGTGAGGCTACTAAAATAATAACAATCAACCAAAGCAATACCCATGGCAGTGGGTATTAACAACACACAAGCAATCATCACCAAAAAAGTTCGTGATTAAAATAGTGCATAGGTGACGAGATACTACTAAGCACAAAAATAGCATAAGTATAATACTCATGCTAAGGAAATCACTCAGACAAATTCCAGACAACAAGCAAACACACCACAAATGAATAAGCTAGTTATAGACTATGCTTATGTCTACTCAAAGTTATGGAATCCATCAATCATGAAAATAAACAAACAAACCAGTAGCTACATCAATGGTAACAATTCATAAAACATAATCTAAAATACACTCATCACAAGAGATAATACTCCTATCAAATAATATAAAAGCAGGACTGCACTAATAGCATACTAGTATGGAAAATTCTACACAAGCATGCTATAAGAAATAATTGTATTCTACAACTATAGAAACAAGCAAATCAAGATGTCATGGCATAATAACAGAAGTAATAACCTCCTAAACATGCTATAATAAAGCATACACTCAGAAAATAAAAGACAACAACACTAGAGCAAACTCCTAATATCTAGTGGTGACACTAGTTCAACACTAAAGAAGAAAACATCACTATAAGGATGCATGATACTAAACAGGCAACTCAACAAGTCATGTCATAATAACAGAAGTAATATCATCCTAAACATGCTAGGATAGTCCTACACTCAGAAAATAAGAAGACAACAATACTAGATAATCTCACAATCTCTAGTGGTGACGCTAGTCCATCACTAGAGAAACAAACTCCACAACAAGGATGCATAATCTTAAACAAGCAATAAATGGATATAAATACCTACTAACAGCACACACATCTTATAATTGCTAGTAATCAAATACACAAAAATAATTCTATGAAAACATCTACTAAGCAAGCAATCAATCCACTCTAGTAATACATGCTTTTATAATCAATTAAATAGAAAGCAATCAAGGGACATGATATACAACCAGTAGCTAAGCACTCATCACAAAATTAACTAAACACTTAAAAAAATCCAAACACTCAATGAAATCTATTTACAAATAATTTATCAATCACTAGGAAGCATTCTATCAGCAAATAATATTTAATTTACCAAACAACAGTGAAACATTCCGTAACATGATACGCCTAAGGGAATATTGTGTTAACAAATGAATCACAACTAAACCTACTAGGATTCACAAAGGAATACTAAACTCCTCACTTACATAAGTGAAACAAACAATATATTTTTCCTTGGTGGGAAAAATAACAATCAAACATATAGTAATACATGCTAAAATCAAACAATTTATTTTTCCTTGGGACATGGTCACATGACCAAGTCTAACACAATTGCCACGCAGCGCAAACACACAACACACACACACAACGGAAGACTGAACACACACAACGTAGTAGAGCCCAAGTCATGCCTTAACCTACAGGCTGCTGACCGGGAGACGATCCTAGTTCGCAAGTCCATCAGCGCAGTACTCCTCCTCGTAGATCTCCTCCTGAGATTCCTTCTCGAAGTCTGGCAAGTAAATACCAGGGACGAAACCAATATGAGTACATTTGAATGTACTCAGCAAGACACCCATCATGTAACTTACCAAATGCAAGTATGCTTATATGGTGTAATAGGTAGGCTATACATAGGGTTCACTATCCATGATATATGAAAGATATATCATAGTTGATTTTGAAAATCTCTGTATCTTTGTTAAAGAATATACTTCAAAAGAAAATAATATAGTTTTCTTTCTCTTGTAGATATCACATGTACAAGATGTTTTGTAAAACTTTGTTAAAAGAAAGTTTTCTCTTTGCAAAACTTCTTGTAAAACAACTTCTGCCTTTTCATCAACGGTACCTCCACGGTACAAGGTTCCTTTTTTCAGTACTTCATAAGTTCCAACTCCTTTTCAAATACTCCGTTTTGAAAACATTGACACAATGCTAGCTACATGGCCAGTCAACTGTCCATATCCGGGGACGCGGCTATTCAGAATATTTGACTCTGCAGAGGTGTACGCATCCACCAGATTCAGTACATCCGCCGTGAACAACCACGAACTATAACAACAGTATGTAAACATCAGATAACCGATCCTAACCATCCACTATGTTCAAGCTAGAATATGCATATCTCTTCAGTTGAGTGTAATCTCCCCGGCAACAGGTCGCACCTCGCCAACACAGGAGACTCAACTGTTGCGACCGGGGGGTAACTTAATCCCTCACTTTGTATGTCCCGTATACCCCTCCTGGAGACAATCAGTTCGAGGGCACGATGACCCTTATAGAAAATTGAGATAGAACACACGCCAACAAAAACAAACTTCAGGTTAAGCCCCGTGCTCATATTGGGGTAGAGTGGCAGTACGGTAAAGGTTGTCCGACGAAGACTAGGTTATGTGTCGTTTTTGTAAAACACCTTTTTCCCAAAAATGACCACTTCACAATCCTCCGGTGGACAAGGCTTCACCTTTCCACCGGTTTTTCCATAAAGCCTTTGTTTTGCAAAAACATATTTTTAGGGTGTCCACTTAGGGACTTATATTTTTGATGGTAATGAATACCATATGGTGGCTATGGGCTTGGTAACACCAAGTATCAACTACTGGCATAGTAATAGTATAATATTAATAGTAGTAGTAGTAGCCACTCAAAAATAGTTTTTGGTAATCAAAGTTTTTGTAAAACTTTAGGAGTAAAACATGCATGATAGGTAATGATAAGTGTAGTATAACAACAAGCATCAGGATGGCTTGCCTTAAGTCTCTTAGTGTCCCTAGCCTTGAAGTAGCTTGAACTTGACGCACAGTTCTACAACTGCTTCTTCTTCTCCTTCGTTGTCTAACGTCGTAAAAGAATAAAATACACACACTCAGAACTAAAGAAGGTAAACAACTAACAAAGTAATGCATACAGCAAGAAAACTTATAATAGCGCAATCACTCAAAAATTTAACGAAAAAAACTATCTCACAAACTCTCATGGTACAAACTATCGTCAAACAAACATATGGCTGAGAGACCATATCCCACATCTTACATACCATATATGGAGTGGGTGTAATAATCTCATAATAAGATATTCAAGAAGCTAAAAATATAGCTTGTGATCACAAAAGTGGGACTACTAAAATAATAACAATCAATCAAAGCAATACCCATGGCAGTTGGTATTAACAACACACAAGCAATCATCACCAAACAAGTTCCCACTAATCTATAAAATAAATAACAAGGTACTACTAAACACAACCATAACATAAGTACAATAATCATGCTAAGGTAAACACTCAAACAATTTTCAAACAGCAAACAAACATACCATAGATGAATAAGCTAGTTACTGACTATGCTTAAGTCTACCTCCAAAACTAAGGAATCCATCAATCATGAAAATAACTAAACAAACCAGTAGCTCAACCAATGGTAACAAGTCATGAGATGCACTCTAAAACATAATCACTATAAGAGATAACAAAGCTAGAAAATAACACATCTACTGGAGTCTACTAATAGCATACTAGTATGAAAGTTCTACACATGCATGCTATAAGAAATAATTGCATTATACAACTAATAGAAACAAGAAACTCCATAAGTCATGTAATAATAATAGAAGTAACAACATCCTAAACATGCTAGAATAATCATACACTCATAAAACAAAAAGACAACAATACTAGACCAACTCATAATATCTAGTGGTGGCACTAATGCATCGCTAGAGAAGCAAACATCACTATAAGGATGCATAACTCTAAACAAGCAAGGTATGAAGGTAAAAACGTACTAACAGCACACAACACCTTACACATGATAGTAAGAAAAAACACTAAAATAGTTCTATGAAAACAACTATAAAGCAAGAATCACCCAATTCTAATAACTCATGCTTTTCTAATCAATCAATCAACAAGCAACCAAGGTACATGCTATACAACCAGTAGCTATGCACTCAATACAAGCTCAACTAAGAACTTTCAAAAATCCAAACACTCAATGGAATTTATCCACACACAATCTACCAAACACTAGGAAAACATTCTATTTGCAAACAATAATCAATTTAAACAAAAATAGTGAAACACTCCTTAACATGATATTCTCAAGGGAACATTATGTTAACAAATGTAGCACAACTAAACATACTAGGATTCACAAAGTGTACTAAACACTCCAATCAAGCAAGTAAAACAAACAACCATTTTCCTTGGTGGAAAATAATAAACACACATATAAAAAATATAAGCTTCAAGCAAACAAGTGTATGGTAGGGGATTTGTAACCCTAACCAAAATGCAATGGGACCAATGGGTTATGGGCCCACTAACACCAAGGCATTTAGAGGTCACAAAGCCTCTGGTTACACTTGACAAAAATAAATTATCAAAGCATTCAATACATGGCTATTCATACTAGTGAAAACTATACTAGTGAAAGCAAACAACAAATGTTACACATGCTTTTCTATGAAATAAAAAGCAAGCTAACAGAGATACTACCATCCTAATATCAGTACCAAAATGGTACTGGAATCAACTCAACCACATCAAAACTTAGGTGCACAATCACACAAAGATTTGCTCACACAACCTAGTCAAAATAAATACTAGAAAACAAACAAATGCCATTTCTATATCCAAAAGATTTCCAATCATGCACACACTTCCTAAAGTATATGTACTACAAGTAAAAAACCTAATAACAAGTGGTAACACATCCATACATGCTAGGAACAAAGTCTCAAACAATCAAAGATTTGTTTACAAACAAATACACACATACCAAAGAAAACATAAAAGATGATGTATCTAAAAAGGCTCACCAAAAATAATCCAGGGCTCTAAAAAATTAATCCAATCTAGGATCTTATAGATCTAAACAAACACAAACTCATCCAATTGGATTCACCTCAAAAATCATTTTTAAACTCCTTCAAAAAATCCTAGAAAAACCTACTGGTCATTTACCAAAATGGATGGCATTTCCATTTAGTAACTCACCTTGATGTGAGTCCAGTCCTAGTGATAGATCTATTCACTAGCTACTCAAAACAGTTTGGTTTGATCAAATTGAAGACACACACAAAAAGTTATATCCAAAACATTTTCATAGATACTCTCTGGCAAAACAATTATCATGAGCAAAATAAATGTGCAAACTTAGATCTACCAAGTTGACATGGTTAAGAAAACATATATTTACTACTAGGAATTTTTGTAGAATTTTATTTTCTCAAAACATATTTTTAACAGAGCCAAAGAAATCAACCACTTTCAGCACAAATTTAAAAAGGAAAAAGGAAAACAAAGCGGGCTGGCTTTGGACAGGCGCGGCCCAGAAAGCAACCGAAGCGGCTCAGCGGGGTTGCGCGCGCGCGGGCACGGCGGGAAACGGCGCGTTCAAGCGCGGCCGTTGATCAACAAATCGACGGTCGGATGCCTTTCTTCTTCCTCTCTCCCTCTCTCTCTCTCCTACCGCACGACGGGAAGACACGGGCGGGCCAGGGCTCACCGTGGGGCGACGGTAAGGGGCGGCGCGGCTCGGGGACGATGCAGGGGTGTAGGGGAGCCGAGGGGCGCATGGTTGGCGACCGGTGGTGGCGTCAAACGGCAGAGGACGACGGTGCGGCCGCGGCGGCGAATCGGATGGCGGCGGCGTTCCTGCACGAAACCAAGCATGGGGAGGGGCCAAGCAGGTGCGTGAGGGTATGGGGACCTAGTTGAGAGCGAAGGGGAGGGTTGGGAGGCACGGGATCGGGTTCTCCACCTCGGGCACACGCACGGTGGCCGGCGGCGGTTCTCGAGCTCGTGGGCACGCTAGAAGCCCTCGGGCTTGCTCCCGTTTGCTCGAGGGGTGTGTGTGGGAGTGTGAGAGTGTGGTGGCGCAAGGGACTCACTCGGGGGGGGGGCCTTAAGCCACGGGGTTTTGGTCAATGGCAAGAGGTGGGCTCGGTTGATGTCTAGGAGCCGCATGGGCGCGTCCAAAGGGTTGTCCTCGACAGGCATGGGCATGGCATTGTGCCAAGGGGCAAGTCAAATATGGATTTTGGGAGTTGGGGAGGCCAAATCCAAGACCACAAGGTTCAAGGTATGGATGCCCATACCATGCGACATCAGCTTGTCCCCCTCTCTTTCCCACTGAAAATCTTTCTCCACAAAGCTTCTAGAAGCACCACAAGGGATCCTAGGTTGAAAACAAACTATGGTCAACACTCAAGACAAGGTATCACTCCAAAACTTGCAAGAAAAAGCAATGAAAACATCTGTCCAAAACTGTATATACCACTGTTCCAAAAATTCAGAAAATCCAGTTAACACTTAGTAATTTTTCTAAGTGTTGGAAAACAGAAGAACTGAGCAAAAAGTTTGGAATGTTTTAAGAGGGTAAATGGATTCCAATTTTTTTTCCAAGTTGGAACTTGTTAAACATGTTTTAAACTTTCAGAAACAACTTTTGAAAACAAATTTGGAAAAGTGGAAGGCTATGAAAACATAGTGGAAAAAGGTGTACTTTCTGTTTTTCCCTGTTTTCTAGAAAATGCAACTTTCTGCCTTATTTTTCTTCCATAAAAACAACAAGCAAAAGATCATTTTTAATGTTCAAAAAATCAAACCAAGCTTATGGATTTGTAGTTCGTACAACAAGGAACAAATACAAGTCAAGAAAACACAAAATGGAATATGATAGCCTAGTTAAAACAAAGGTGGAAAACAGGTACTTGGCTATATTTTCATGGAATAGTTTCTATAGAAAACTTAAAAGAAAACTTCCATAAATAATTTTGAAATTTTGTTCTCTTGGATCCAACAAAGCTAAAATTTTATTTAAATATGCAATCAAGAATGACCCAAGTCTTGGAATAAAAATCACTCAAGTAACATCAGGGAAAAAATATAGAATTGTTTTCAGGAAAATTTGATATTGGTTTTACAAAGAAACAAACCTTGCATTGAAAATATGATTAAGATCATAAACACATGTTGGTTCAAACAAGCATGTTGTTAGAAAAAAAAATTGTTGGCCCTAATTTTTGTCTCCTTGAACTACAGTACACGGTTCCAAAAAACTGGGGTGTGACAGAAGAGGCGTCGAGAGGCGGTGGTGAGGGCACCTAGGGGCCCACTAGGCGTGGCCTAGGCTGGGGTCGTGCCTGGCACCCCTGGCTCCCCTCCGGCTCTTCTTTGGACTCCATCTTCGTTCCGAATAAAAAAACGATCTTCGTGTATTTTCAGCCCTTTCCGAGAATATTTCCTTAAAAACTTTTCTGAAATAGAAAAATAGCAGAAAACAACAACTAGCATGGGGCATCTAGCTAATAGATTAGTCAGTGAAAACATCTGGAAAACGATTGAAAACATGTGGAAAACAAAAGGTATTGAGTAGAAAACAAGCATGAAGCATAAAAAAGGATAGATACGTTTGTAACGTACCGCTGGCGTATAAGAGGGAACTCACCAAACATGCACACAAGCTTAACACCATTACTAAAGCTACTAAAATATACATAGGGGAGACTTGGCCTCCCCTCCCCCTCCATCTCCGGCGGATGAGACGGTCGGATAGGGGGAGAGAGGAGCTCAGTGGCTGGACAGTGGGAGAGAGGAGCCATGGAGGAGAGGGTCTAGAGGGAGGAGAGATAAAGCAACGATGGAAATGAGTCAAGCATGTTACAATTCTTCTATTAAAATTGGTTAGAGCATGTCCAACAGATCATCTATATGGACATCTAAACCGAATATAGATGACAGAGGCCTACAATACGTTGCCAACAGATCATCTATTGATACATGTCCCTCAAGCTCTCCTACTCGTCATCCATATGTGGGGGACGGAGAGCAGATCATCCAAAGCAATTGCTCGCTTGATCCCTCACCTCCCGTGCGCATCCGGAGGTTGTAGTTGACGAGGAAGACGTGGGTGCCACTAGATGGGGCCTAGACGGGGCCATGCTGCTGGATGGGGTGGGGGACGGGGTGGCCTGGACGGGGCAGCGTCACTGCGTGGGACCTGGACGGGGCACGGTACGGTGCGGCGTCGCTGGATACGGCGTCATCGCTGGGGACTGGGTCTGGACGGGAAGAGGCGTTAGCGCTGGTAAGGGACGGGGCCTGGACGAGAGCGGTGCCCTCTCCTCGTCGATGGGAAGCGAGCGACGCTTGTAGGGCCTCTGCTCGTGCTGTTGGGTGCGGGAAGGTGCGGGAGGTTGGAGGGTGGAACGGGGGGGGGGGTGACGCCGGCGCCACCCTCTGCCTGGGGGGAAGATGTATGCGATTTCGCTCGTACTCGCGTAATGTTAAAGATGCCGCTACCCGCACTTGGATGCTACTACTTGGCTGCTGTTACCGTTGAATTTCATTCAGGATCAATATCGACTTTGACATGTACAGATGTACTAGACACTAAACCATAGAGACTAGAGGGAACAACCGATTTTGACATGGACTAGTGTTATTTTGTAGAGAAATAGATGTACTAGACACTAATTTTTTACTACTCTCCATGGCGTCAAGCATTTCCCAGGCTTGGACCATGGGCATCGAGCATCTCCTTCCTCTTCCTCCTCGGGCTCGGCAAATGATGCAAGTTTGAGTTCATCGTCGTCGGAAGAAGGCAACGACGAATTCATGATCATGTTTCAAGAGGTGCTCATTGTATGATGAATGGTATACCATAATATTAAAATATAGGAGAGAGATTATAGATGCCCTGAACATACATGTTCTGCTGTAAAACTGAAAACATTTATACATGAATCTTTTTAGATTATCTTTAGTTGATCAAATATAGGTGAGCTGGGTGGAGATGCTCTTAGGAAGCTCACAGTCGATCAACGAAAATTCTGCTCGGTGTGGGTGCAATTACAGGACACAGGGTTCGACTAACATTGACCATAGCCGAACGAGCAGAACGAGTGGATAAGTCAAACAGCGAACGAGTCACGCTCAGCGCTCATGTATTCGCAGAAAAGAAAAAGAAATGACAGCAGTGGACTTGTGAGATTTCTGAGCTCACTCGCACGTACGAAGACGCCAGCCGTCCGGCCGGCGCAACCGTATGCCCGAGCCGCCACCTTTCTGCTGATCCACACCAACAGACGCGAACGCGACCGCACCGTTCCATTACCACGAGCAGCTCCAAACGACCAAAGGCCGGAGGCAGTGCGCGCGCATCGCTAGGCTCGGGCTCGGGTCTGTCGAGCTCGCGATCCCTTCCATGCTAAGGTTCCCCCCGACTCTTCTTCTCTCTCCCGGCGCATAAAACCACGACCGCGCCACACTCCAAACCCCAAAAGAATTGTTAAACAAACCGGCCAAATGCCCCGCCCCAGCCACCCAAAGCAGCCTCGCTCTCTTCCACCACTCTGCTGCCGCTGCCGCTGCCGCCGCCGCTGGTAAATAGCCGCTTCATGGGTGCGGCGCGTCCACGGCGCTGGAGGCTCCCCTTCCAACGCAGCGCGCCCTCTTCCCCGTCCTCCAAGTCCCTGCCCGTCCCCTACTCGCCCGCGCGGTCCGCGGCGGCAGCTGAGGCGGAAAGGAAGGGAGAAGAGGAGACCGAGGCCGCGCCGCCGGAGTTCGTGTGCCCGATCTTGGGCGCTCTCATGGCCGACCCGGTGATCCTGCCGTCCGGCCAGACGTACGAGCGCGCCTGCCTCCAGGCCTGCTCCGAGCTCTCGTTCCCGCCCCCCGGCGCGGGGTCCGCTTCCGATGCGATGATTCCAAACTCGGCGCTCAAGGCGGCCATCGGAACCTGGTGCGCCCGCAACGGCCGCGCGGTGCCGCGCCCGCCGTCCAAAGAAGCTGTTCGGGAGGCCGTGCTCCGGGCGATGCCTCCGGCGGCGGCGGCGGCGGAGGCCAAGTCTGTTAGAACCAGGAGGGCGGCGATGGCGAGCTCGTCCAATTCTTCCTACTCCTCGCCGGCGTCCGCCGCGTCGTCGTCCACGTGCACGTCGTCCTCGGAGATCACCCCCGCGGAGGAGGATGCGGTGGCCGCCGCGAAGCCCGTGCTGAAGGAGGTGGCCCAGGTGGCGGAGCTGGCGGTTGACCCGTTGGAGGACGAGGTCGTCGCGACGGTGTTGGACGCGGACGAGGACGGGGAGGTGGCGGCGGTGCTGGCAGTCCTCCGGGAGGCTACGCGGGAGAGCGCGGAGCGGCGGCGCGCGCTCTGCACGCCGCGGCTGCTCGCGGCGCTCCGGCGCGTGCTGCTGATCCCCCGGCACGCGTCGGCGCGCGTCGACGCGACCGCCGCGTTCGTGAACCTCTCCCTCGAGCCGGCGAACAAGGTACGCATCGTGCGCGCGGGCGCCGTGCCGGCGCTAGTCGAGGTGCTCCGCTCGGGCGGGTCGGCGCCAGAGGCCCGTGAGCACGCGGCCGGCGCGCTGTTCGGGCTCGCGCTCAACGAGGAGAACCGTGCCGCCATCGGCGTGCTCGGCGCGGTGCCGCCGCTCCTCGACCTCCTCACCTCCGCGGCGCACCACCCGCGCGCGCGCCGCGACGCCGGGATGGCGATCTACCACCTCTCCCTCGCCGCCGTGAACCAGTCCAAGGTGGCCCGCTTCCCGGGGGCGCCCAAGGCGCTGCTCACGGTCGCGTCCAGCGCGGGCGAGCCGACGCCCATACGAAGGCTGGCCCTCATGGTGGTCTGCAACGTGGGCGGCTGCGCCGAGGGCCGCGCCGCGCTGATGGACGCGGGCGCCGTGGCGGCCGTGTCCGGCATCCTCCTCTGCGGCGACGAGGCTCGCGTCGCGGAGCTGGAGGAGTGGTGCGTCGCGGCGATCTACGCGCTGAGCCGCGGCAGCCTCCGGTTCCGCGGCCTGGCGCGCGCGGCGGGGGCGGACAAGGCGCTCCGGCGCGTGGCCGAGGAGGGCACCCCCGGCGGCGTGCGGCGCGAGATGGCGAGGAAGACGCTCCGCGCCATGCGGGGTGAGCTGGACGAGGAGGCGGAGCTGACCGGCAGCAGCCTGGAGTGCGGCGACGGCGAGGACTGCGGCGGGAGCATCGTGTCGGACGGGCTCATGTCGTTCCGGCGCCGGCAGCGCGAGGTCGGCGCGTCGTCGGGCGGCAACACCGCCGAGTTCTGAACCGATCCCTCCGTCATTCCGCATTCGTCTGTAAATTCGCTTGCCTAGTTTCACACTATTAGATGTTGGTGACTGTGACGCGAGAATTAGAGTCCTCTTCGTTTTCGTTTCCGAATGGCGATTGATCAAAACGTACAATGAATGAAGTGGTTGCGCGAGTCGCTAGCTCGCACAAAATCAAAATCCAGGATGCACAAATGTTTCACGGGAGTTGCCCTTCCGAGTATTCCCAGCTCCTGCTGCGTGGAATGTGCGTACGTAGCTGATGTTGCTGACTAGCTGGCTGGGCCGTGTGCGGGACAAAGAAGCTGTTGGGGTTGGTTGGGCGTTGCTTGCAGGCCAGAACATCCTTTGTTCTCTCCGCGCTCTGCTTTGTTGCCACACACACTCCCACAGCGCATGTCATGACAGGTATTGTTGTTTACGATTTGTTAGGAAAGACTGCGTTGTTTCCATCTGTAAATAAAAGATTTTTTCTGCGCTCGATCCATTTCTGCCGGATTGCTCAATGCGTTGGCCTCCGCTGGCGGTAGGCCAGGCCAGCATGCATCGCGATGGATCTTTGACAACAGTAGCAGAGATACTGTGGATGTCTAGCATTGGCGATTCTGAGATGCTCTGCTAATCTATTGTCCCTTGCGAGTCATCTCTTACTGATTTCTTCCTTGACAAAAGACGAGGAGACGGTCAACAACCAGCAGTATCGAATCCGGGACTCGTCCATCACACCACCCGACGATGCAAGCTTGATGCGTCGAATCGTGCTTCTACGACATGGCTCCTTCGTTACCACTGAGTTTGATCTCTGCTACTGTACTATTCATCGACGGATCTGAGCACGAGTTTCTTCCATTCAAAATGCCGAGCTTTAGAGACTGACAGAGAGGCCATGCCCGTGTGCTAGCTGCGAAAGATAATGGACGTGCTATTGTCGTCTGCCTTTGCATGTAGGACCCTCCCGTGGGAACTTGACCTTTTGCACCGTCTCCATGGCTTGCGTGATTCCTAGATGCTGTCTCTGCTTTTTCTGAGCGTATGGAGACGACCATTTCTTAACTCGAGCGTTGCTCCGGGCTACTATTCTCGATCTTAGTTGAGCATCCATTGGTTACATATAATGTGTCATCGCCGAGGGTCATCAAACTGTCGGCTTATTCTGCAGACAGAGAGAGGTTGATTAAAACGCAATTCTTGGGGGGCAGGTAGGTAGAGTCCAATCAGACTCGGTCCATAAGGCTGGTGCCAGTGGAGGCTGCAGTGGGGGGCGGTAGCGCCGCTACCGCCCGAGGCGGGGCGTTAGGGGGCGGTAGGGGCGGGCGGTAGGCGTCGCCGGGCGGTGGCCGTGGCGCCCGTCGGCAGGCCCTTGTCGCCCGGCTTGCCGCCCGCGTTGGCGGCGCGGTAGCGCGGGGCAGGGGCGATAGCGGGAGGCGGTAGGGCGAGGGGGCGGGGCGGCGCGCTGGCGGGCTCGGGCGGTAGGGGCGGGCGTTAGCCGCTAGCCGTTGGGGGGTAACGGCTAGCTGACGTGGCGCCCCCCCATTGGTCCACGTCAGCTAGCCGTTGGGGGTGGAGCGTGGCTGGCAAAAAAAAAAAAAAAAAAAATTTTTTTTGGACCCAAATTTGCAGCTCCAATCCTATAAATACCCCCCCATATCCATCCCTTCTCTTCACACCATTTCCCTCCTCTCTTTCTCTCTTCTCTCATACCATCTCCGCCATGTCGGGTTGGACTCCAGATAACACCTCGTTCACGGAACTCTTGCAGTCCGACGGGTCACAACCTACTCACATAGAAGATGTCTCTCCCACACATCGTCGGTCGGATACCGGTTCTTCGCCGTATCCCCGAGTGTTGTACCCCTCCAACACACCACCTCCGGGGCCATATGGTCCGCTTCCTACGGGATATGGTTCATACCATCATCCTCCGTATGCTTACCCACCACCACCTCCACCTACAGGTAGCGGGAGTCCACTTCCTCCGTATGCTTACCCACCACCACCTCCACCTACAGGTAGCGGGAGTCCACTTCCTCCGTATGGTTCTTACGCTCCACCTCCATATCCATACGGTTCATACGCTCCACCTCCACCGTATCAGCAACCACCTCCTACGTATCAGCAACCACCTCTATCGTCTGCTCCAGATGGCAGTGCTCCAAGCGACGGGTCCGATGCCGCGGAAACACTGGTACCAACGCGTCCAAAGAGGGTCGAGTGGAAAAGTGCGGACGAGGAAAAACTGGTAATTTTCTTACCCGTGACATGTTTATTTCGGAGTTGGTTTTTGTTTGGATTTTTCACTAAGACAATATCTATTTCGTTGCAGGTGAATGCTTGGATTTTCAACTCCAAGGACTCTCGCCGTGGCAATAGCAAGATCGGCGAAAGTTTTTGGGGTGGAATAGCGAAGACGTTCAACTCTACCGCCGATCCTGCCCGCCATAGGACCGCGAAGCAACTGAAGGATCACTGGAACGTCTACAACCGTGAGGTGTCCTTGTTCAATGGATACCACATCCAAGAAGAAGCGGTACGTCAGAGTGGAGCAGACGATGCAATGGTCATGGAAGCGGCACTGACGAGGTACGCAAATGACCCTAGAGTGACTCAGCCTTTCAAACGCTTCAAGTGGTTGGAAGCTGTTCGCAAGGAAGCGAAGTGGAAAGCACAGCATGGGAAAGGTAGTGGGACTGACTCCAGTTCCAAGAGAACCCGTCTGGGGGTCGGAGGTGAGTACAGCTCTAGCGACGCGACGGAGGAGGAGCCGCGTCCTCCTGGCCGCGATAAGGCCAAGGCCGCGTTTCGCAAGGGAAAGAAGAAGGAGAAGGAAGCGTCCAGCGAGGGATCAAGTGCAGGCTTCGGAATGACGAAAATGTATCAAGTTTTATTGAGGTCTAAGCTACTGAAGCAATATAACAAATTGCAAGACCGCTCAACCGCCGGCATGACCGAAGATGAAAAGCGCAAACATGACAAGGCCCTACAGATAGTGGAAAAAGACCTAGGGCTGCTAGAGGATGACGACGACGACGACGAGCACGAGGATTAGATTTTTTAATTTTTATGTAATTTTTACAATTTATTATGCAATTTTATTAATTAGTATGTAATCGGTAACAATTTTAGTTCAATAAAATTATTTCTTTGCATTATTTGTAATGTTTTCGTCTCAAAAATATGTGTTGACGTGGAGGAGAGAGAAAAGCTGATGTGGCAGAGAGAGAATCTTACAGCCCGGGCTATAGCCCGAGCTATAGCCCGTGCACTGGCACCGTGCCCGTGAGAGTGGGGTGATAGTGGTGCTAGAAGGTGACGTGGCGGGGGCTGCCCGTGAATAGTGGGCGGTGCATTGGCACCAGCCTAACCAAACATGATCTGCAGAGACACATAACTGGGGCAGGGCGCAGGAAACGGATGAGAAAAGGCAGAGATTATTTAAGACTGCGTGCCCCTCATCAGTCCTCAAATGTCAACTCTGAGCAGGTTGGAGCTGGTGCCATGTGAAGAGGTCAGAGTAGGCAGCCTGTTTTTCTTTTTTCTTCTCAACAGGCTGAATCAGTGGGGACGTGTCATTCAATGGAAAAGAGATGCTGACCAAACTTGGATTAAGCAACTAACTTAACCATACTATACGACAGTAGTACGTACTTAGCTTTGCTTCGTGGAGATGGATATAGTTTGGGTGGCTGGACCCGTTCGCGGCAATGCTTTGTTTGAGGTGCAAGTAATGGCCTGCTTACATTACGTGGACGTGTTACGATTGTACTCCCTCCGTCTCAAATTAATTATCATAAAGTTTGACAAAAATGGATGTATTGTGACAATCAATTTGAGACGGAGGGAGTATATAAACCTTGTTGCCTTGAACGTGTTGACAAGTAAGCGCTTGCGATAGGGCCATGCGCGATGAGCCCGTGACCGTGAGAGTTGTTAATGGGTGAAGAATAAAAGTTTTCAATTTGGTGCTGTCTTGAGCGACGTTGTTAGATTGTCCTGAGATCGTGATGTTATAGTACTCCCTCCGTCCACTTTTGTAAGACACACTTCTTATCATTGAAATGGTAAGGCTTGACATACGGATCTCAGTGAGTGAGTGGAGCTATGCCTTGACGTGGTCACTGAGCTGTGGTTCAGTTTCGTTGCGTCCTTGATGTACTGGTTGACTCTGTTCACGTTGCTGCACTTCCAGTCGATTGAGCCGTGCGAACGCTCTTCGTGCATGTCGGGACCTTACGTGCAGAGCGAGATGAACGGGTCAGCGGATGTGTGACGCGAGAGGCGTCCAGGCCGTCGTTGGCACGTCGGGACCCGGGCCCAAGCTTCTGCTACCGGCATGCGCTTCGCCGTCTCTACCGAAAAATCCATCGGGCGATTCGGCGTGCCGTGTTCCGCAGCAGCCGGTCTCGTCAGTCGTCACTCTAGCTCGGTACTCCGTACTCCCTTCTGACTCTGGGCCTGGATTTTCACTGTTCACGATGCTGCATTCTGACCATGATACAGAAGAACGCGTGCAAGGAATCGTCCAACACTCAGACTGGACGGACGAGGACGTCCGTCGACAACGATTGGACAGGTGAAGCGCTCGCCTCGGGTACCGCCACACAGAAAAGGGCCGCCGCTCTGTCTCAGAATGGAAGAAAGAAGAAACATCCACCGTTTCCGTTTCATTCCTTGCACATAACGGAGCATTGGAGACATCTCATGGTGTTGCCAATTTCCATCTACTATTGTCTCTCTTGACGCAACTATTCACAACAGAGTTTATCTACCCCCTCCATCTCAAATCAATTGTCTCAAAGTTGGACAAAACTGGATGTATCTAACACTAAAATATGTCTATATACATCCACTTTTACCAAAGTTTGGGACAATTAATATGAGACGAAGGGAGTATTATCGTAACTCAAGTTGCGCGCCAAATTGGATCTTAAATTTCTATGTCTTCAAATAATCGATATTAGCTTGATGCTACAAAATAATTCATTTTTCTCCTTATTACCATGGTGCTACAACAACATGTTTGTACCGAAAACGCTCTTTGACGAGCGCGCGAGCGCTCGCTCGGTCGCGCGTCCGAATCGTGGTTGGACCACCCAATCTATTCACCGAGTCGGTTCCACAAAACGTGTCGTGTGTTTAAGCAAAATATTATCTCCAGCTTACGTCATGCCTGAGGTCAACGTATAATGAGGATAATGAGGGACGTGGGAAAGTTAACTACGGAGTACATCCGAGCGTGGCAAGCTATGCATGCATGCATCGTACGCAGGGGCCTGGCTCCTTTGAGCCAATCGATTGGAAGCTTGTTAGCATTGTACATGTACGATTCAAAACTTCTGGAGATCATATTTCTCATACGGTGAATCCTAATTTTAATCCGTTTGCACCATCGCGATGTGCACGACAAATTCTATAAAATGAGCCGAATATCTTATACTGATATTTTCATAAATATTTTGTATGACGTGGGCCCCACACTGGTAGAAAAAAGCCTTCGATACGCCCCCATCAGTCCCCAAATAATGCGCACCGTGACTAAAGGGGTTTTAGTCCCGGTTCGGGAGGCGAACCGCGACTGAAGGTCATGCGTCGCGGCTTGAGAAGCGCGTGGAGGGCTTTAATTCCGGTTGGCCTGGCAACCCGCGACTAATGGTCCAGTCTGCTGGCCTCCCTGTCTTTAGTCCCGGTTGGCCTGGCCACCCGCGACTAAAGATACAAACTGCTCGCCTCCCGCGCGGCGGTTTTATTTCGCGAGCGAGAGAGGCAGAAGGCCATTTCTACAGTACGCGCACCCGTGAGTCTCTGTTTCTTCTTCATCTCTTCTCTCTTCTTCCTCTCTTCCTCCACCAAGCACCCATGGCCTCCGTTTGGAACCTTCTCCGTGTGTCCACACCATGCGGCAAAAGTCACCAGCGCTGCCTCTGCGTGCATGATGCGATGCGCGCCATCCCGCTGCCCAGGCTAGGACGCGCACTGCAGCGATGTCCCGCACGCGCCCGTCTCACACGTGCCGTTGCCGGCGGGGTCGAAGTTGCACCCGGTCCGGCCCCAGACGCGTCCTGACCACCCCACGGGGGCAGTGAAGACAATGGACTAACGAGGCCGTAGCGCGAACCCGCCGCCGTCGAAGCTCTTGCCGGGCGTCACCGCCGGCCAGATGTCCGTCTAGCATTGGTTGATGATGATGAACACGCGGGCCGAGTCCGCACGCCTCGGTGCACCTGCCAGGTCACAATAACAACAATAAGATGTTTTATTGAATCAAAATGGGTTCTAAATAAAAAGTAGAAAAATAATTTTATTTTTTTAGCAATGTTTTTATCAACTTAGATGTAAGAATTTTACCAACCCGAAGACAACGATGACGTTCTCAACTGGTTTTGTATGAGAATTACCAATGTAAAGAATAATTTTTAGGAGGATACTGTTTTTTACCAAGAGTGTTCAATGACAACTTTTGCACCAACCTTTTTTAGAAACTAATATATAGTCTATTCCCAAGAATGTTACACTAAGAATGTTATCAACGGAGATGAATGGAAATTACCAACCATTCAAAAACTTATATATAATTTTCCCAAGAATGTTATCAACGGAGATGAATGGAAATTACCAACTTTTTAAGAACGAATATATATTTTTATTTCACAAGAAATTTATCAAGGGCAATGAATGGAAATTACCAACCTTTTTTTTTAGAAACCAATGTGTAGTCTATTCCCAAGAATGTTATCAAGGGTGATGAATGAAAATTACCAACCCTTTAAAAACCTATATATAATTTTCCCAAGAATGTTATCAACGGAGATGAATGGAAATTACCAACACTTCAAAAACCTATATATAATTTTCCCAAGAATGTTATCAATGGAGATGAATGGAAATTACCAACTTTTTAAGAACCAATATATATTTTTATTTCCAAAGAAAGTTATCAGGGGCAATGAATGGAAATTACCAACCTTTTTTAGAAACAAATATATAGTCTATTCTCAAGAATGTTACCCTAAGAATGTTATCAACGGAGATGAATGGAAATTACCAACCCTTTCAAAAACTTATATATAATTTTCTCAAAAAATGTTACCCTAAGAATGTTATCAACGGAGATGAATGGAAAATACCAACCCATCGAAAACTTATATATAATTTTCCCAAGAAATGTTATCAACGGATATGAATGGAAATTACCAACTTTTTAAGAACCAATATATATTTTTATTTCCCAAGAAAGTTATCAAGGGCAATGAATGGAAATTACCAACCTTTTATAGAAACCAGTATATAGTCCATCCCCAAGAATGTTATCAAGGGCGATGAATGAAAATTACTAACCCTTCAAAAACCTATATATAATTTTCCCAAGAATGTTATCAACAGAGATGAATGGAAATTACCAACCCTTTAGAAACCTATATATAATTTTCCCAAGAATTTTATCAACGGAGATGAATTGAAATTACCAACCCTTTAGAAACCTATATATAATTTTCCCAAGAATGTTATCAACGGAGATGAATTGAAATTACCAACTTTTTAAGAACCAATATATATTTTTATTTCCAAAGAAAGTTATCAGGGGCAATGAATGGAAATTACCAACCTTTTTGAAAACCTATATATAATTGTCCCAAGAAAGTTATCAAGGGAGATGAATGGAAATTACCAACCTTTCTAGAAAACAATATATATGATATTTTCCCAAGAATGTTATCAAGGGCGATGAATGAAATGACCAACCCTTTTGAAAACCTATATATAATTTCCCCAAGAATGTTATCAAGGGAGATGAATGGAACCTACCAACTTTTTTTAAGAAACAATATATATCTTTGTTTTCCCAAGATAGTTACCAAGGGCAATCAATGGAAATTACCAACCATTTTTTTTAAACCAATATATAGTCTATTCCCAAGAATGTTATCAAGGGTGATGAATGAAAATTACCAACCCTTCAAAAACTTATATATATTTTTCCCAAGAATATTATCAATGGAGATGAATGGAAATTACCAACTTTTAAGAACCAATATATATTTTTATTTCCAAAGAAAGTTATCAAGGGCAATGAATGGAAATTACCAACCTCTTTTTTAGAAACCAATGTATAGTCTATTCCCAAGAATGTTATCAAGGGTGATGAATGAAAATTACCAACCCTATAATTTTCCCAAGAATGTTATCAACGGAGATGAATGGAAATTACCAACCCTTTGAAAACCTATATATATTTCTTTCCAAAGAAAGTTATCAAGGGAGATGAATGGAAACTACCAACCCTTTGAAAACATATTTATAACTTTCCCAAGAATGTTATCAAGGGAGATAATGGAAATTACCAACATTTTTTAGAAACCAATATATATTTTTATTTCCCAAGAAAGTTATAAGGGGCAATGAATTAAAATTAACAACCTTTTTCAAAAACCAGTATATAGTCTATTCCCAATAATGTTATCAAGGGAGATGAATGAAAATTACCAACCTTTTTTACAAACCAGTATATAGTCTATTCCCAATAATGTTACCAAGGGGTGATGAATTAATATTACCAACCTTTTCAAACCCTATATATAATTTTCCCAATAATGTTACCAAGGGCGATGAATGGAAATTACCAACCCTTTTAAACCCTATATTTTTATAGCCCCCCAAGAATGTTATCAACTGTGATGAATGGAAATCACCAACTATAAAACCAGTTCATAATATCCCCAAGGGTGTTGAATCAAAATTACCAACGTTTTCTTGAAAAATCTGGTTCGTAATGTTATCAAGGGTGATGAATGGTAATTATCAACATTACAAAAACTTTTATATATTTTTATTTTTCGCAAGAACGTTACCAAGGGGGATGAATGAAAATTACCAAACGTTTTAAATCCTATATTTTATAGTTTCCCAAGAATGTTACCGAGGGTAATGAATGAATATGTATTTTTAGCTGGCATATTCCATTTTTCATAGATCAGTAAAATAAAAAGGACGGTAAACTGAAAAACTGTTGTACTATTCCTTTTTTTTTATAGAAACATGTATTTCGTTTGAACAATCATTTCTCTTGCGCCAAATTTAGCTTAAATTCCATTTTCTTGGGTAGTGGTTTCTAGGGGAAATAACAGGTGAGATAGGCTTTTTTTGCGATGGTACTAAACAAAAAAAAATACTCTATATTTTTTATAATCCTTTTAAGAATGTTATCAAGTGTGGTGAATGATGAATCTTCAGATAGTGGGAATTGGCCGGTGCCGTCCCAAGCAGTCGCGCACTTATCAGAGACAACCAATAATTTACACAATAATTTTATTTTCTGCACAATATCTTGGTAATTTTTCTACTAGATTTACAGTCTTTTACACCAGTTGGAAGTGGAAAAAATTTATACTAGTTGGAAGTAGAATTTTTTTATACTAGTTGAAAGTGTATTTTTTCTACTAGATAGTGAGAATTTTTATACTAGTAGGAAGTGAAAAAAATTTAGGACGGTGCTGGGCGTCCCCCGGGGGATCAAATTTTTTTTATCCCCCGGGTCCCCAAGCTGACACGTGTACTTTTATGTCCCAAAATCTCGTACTTGCTCTATGTAGCAAAAAAAATCCCGCTTTTGCTCCGTGTAGCAAAAAAACGGTTCACCAGAGAAAAGAAAAGAAAGAAGGCAGACTTCGTCGGAGATCTCGCCGGAGTTATCGGAGCAAAAAATATACTATTATAGCAATAAAAAATGGGAGTACAAAATTTGTACTGCTATAGCAAAAAAAATAAAACAATTGTAGCAATTTTTTTTTCATATATTAGCGAAAATTGACCTCGTCGGACATATCGCCGGAGTTCTCATAGCAAAAATTTTACACAAAAAAATAGAAGTATGTAGCAAAATTTCGCCGCCATGTAAAATCACCCATAAGCACGTGACCCCCACTGCCGGTCTTCGGGAGCACCGCAGCCGGCCTTCGCGAGCATCCCTGAGTGCCATGGGTGCACCTCCCCCGCGTGGTCGGAAGAGAGGACGGCGCCTAGGCTCGTGGCGAGAGTAGCATGCAGGAAGAAGGACGGGGATGGTTAGATCTGGCAGAGGAGCAACTCGGGAACGACGACGCGCCGGTGGAGGTGCATGACGACGAGCGAGGGGTGGGAGCTGGCCGGCGGCGCATGGCCGGGAGCCGGTGAGATCCGCGCGGAGGAGCGACACGGGGGCGGCGACGCGCCTGCGGAGTAGCATGACGACGGGCGGGGCCAGGAGCTGGCCGGCGGCGCATGGCGGCGAGCTGGCCGGCGGCGGAGGCTCGTGGCCGGCCATGGTTGACTCGCGTTTGTGTGTGGAGGAGAATTAACCGGATGAGATAAGCCTCGTGGTGGGATGGGATACCAACCGCAGCCGTCTCGCGGGTCTAGGCGCACGTGGCCACAACAGCGGATGCGGAGGATGGAGTGAGACGATCCCCCGGCTG
This sequence comes from Alopecurus myosuroides, assembly GCA_028641055.1. Lineage (NCBI taxonomy): Eukaryota > Viridiplantae > Streptophyta > Magnoliopsida > Poales > Poaceae > Alopecurus > Alopecurus myosuroides. The sequence goes on along the minus strand of CM054063.1, from coordinate 209,310,589 downwards.
ATTGACAGCCTTTTCCAAAAAATTATACTAGTTGGAAGTGGAATTTTTTCTATCTCCCACCCTTTTTTTCTTGCCCTAAAAAACCACTAGCCCAAAAAGGAAATTAATTGTATAACAATGTTTGCAGCAAAAATTATTTTTTTCTCATTATAAAAGTTCACGCGAGTAAAGGGAATAGACTACTCAAGAAATCACAGTACAAAAATCACCGTATAAATAGGCTTGCTTGCCCACTCGTCCAACACGTTCGCGCCCTTGTCACGTAACCCCAAAAAGGAAACCTGTGCGATCCCATACTTTCCTAATCCAGTAACATTTGCATGGTCGGAAACCGATCGAGCCAAACTTTACGCTCGAGCGCGCGCGTGCTAGCGTTGCCCTGTTTGTACCGCCGTAGCACCACACGCAATTCTCTTATGGAGCCTCTTTACATGGTATTACATAGAGAGGGAAGCACTTGAAGACACGATTGTTGAACACGATGTTGTCGATGATAGTGTGAATGGAGCCACGTCAAGACACAACAACAAGAAACAACCTTCCGGCCATGAAGGCCGAGAAGGAAAAAAAACCCGCAGACTCCTCAGTAACGCATAACCAAGGCTCATGGCGACGTGATTGGAGCTGTGACGAATTTATTCAAGAAAACATCGCCATCATCTTGTGAGCGACGTCGAAATCAAACAAAAAAAAACTTCCCATATGGAACAAGAGACGAAATCCTCTTATATCACACAACTCAGGAGCCATGACCTAGGCGAGGGAGCAGAATTTAGATCTAAAAGGTGAAAGTTGAGGTTTTCATTCTCAAGGCGGGTTCATAAAAAGACATTTGCGCCCTTGTGTTGACGACGAACGACATCTCTCCCTGCGCAAGGGGGTGAAAGGGGTAACGAAGCTCTACAACTCTGTATGAGATCTGCAACTTTGGATACCTAACGGCCCCCTCTGTCGCTTTTATCTGGTAGTGCCATGACCCCTCCAAGGTCAAGTTCTTCAGGTGGCTTTTGGCCAAAGTAAGAGTGGAGACCCGCAGCGCTCCTGGTAAAATTATCCTGAGCCACGACGAAGCAAACTACCCCATCCGCGGCGAGATGACCAACAACACTTTGGCTGCCTTTTTGCTCACGACTTCGTCTGATGAGGCTTATGATCGAGAGTTCTACATTCACCCTGCACCATCGGTCGTCCCTGACGACGCGATAGCCGCAACCTTTACCCTCTTTTGTCTCTGACACGTGTGGAAACATAGGAACGGGGTGGTCTTTCGTGGGATCGACCCAGACCTCCGTTTTCTCCTCAAGAGATGTTGTGTCGATGATGTGGGGATGGCTCCCGAGTCTTCTAGACAGGCCTACCCGGTCTAAAGTTCAACATAAAGGCCCAGTAAAAGAAACTGCCCTAATCTTCTAGAAGGCCCATGCGGCCCACCTGCAAGACTTACGGGCCAAGGCAGAAGAAACTTATCGACTAGGGTTAGAGTTTGTAACCCACCTGGATACGAGTTGACCCAACCTCCTATATAAAGGCTAGGAGAACCACCCCGGGGGAGGATCCAATCTAGACTTTTCACCATAGGGGCCACCTCTCGAGATCCAATATCTCGACTTGTGCAGCTGCCATTGTAATCTCACACCATAATACAAGAATAGACAAGCATGAGTAACGGTTTTGCATCTACGAGGGCCCCGGACCTAGGTAAATTGTGCCCCTATGTTAGCCGTCGAGTCCACCAGCGCCTAATCAGTTCCTATACTCGAAACCCTGCCGGATCACCTGAGGGATTTGTTTATATGAGTCATCGATAATTGGCGCCGTCTGTGGAAACAATAGGCGCTGGATCCACGGCTTCGCCGGCTTCATCTGCACCGAGCTTCAGCTGGAGCTCAGAATCTTTGGCTCCCACAGAGCCAATTTGTTTCGGGTCGTTCGTCTACACGCCCCACTCCCTGCGTTCATCAATCTTTAGGAGGGCTTCAAGATGATGTTTGGTGACCTCCACTTCCACCCAAGGAAAGAGGGAATCCTCCGCTTCCTCGACTCTTCGGCACTCACCGGATTTGACGCTGAATCCATCTCGAGCACGGTCACTTAGGAATCTCCACCCGACAACTCTAACTGCAGATCGGAGTCGAGTTACGACTCGATCCGCCAGAACAAGCTCGACTTCCACACCATCGCCGCTAAGGAACCCGCCGATCTCGACGGAGACGACCGGCCCGCCTCAAAGACTCACGAGCCATATCTGGCCCACGTCTGCATGGCCAAACACGAAGAAGAACCCATCAAAACAGAAGCGAGCGCGGCAGAGAGGCAGACCACCTACATCTCGCGGGCCGCCTGGGTTAAGGCGAAATGGTCGGTGCAAGAAAGCCAACCAATAGAGGCTGGATGCTCCCAAGAAGATCTGATAGCGATCACTACTTCTTGTCGAAGAAAAACCAGGATATGATAAACGCCAGCCAGGAGCTCGACGCGCGCAGACGTGCGGCAAAAGCTTCAAGTGCTCGCAGAGTGGCGCTATCCAGAACTCGCCAGTCAACGGGAGAACAACCTCCCAGGAAAGGAAAGTACGTCTCGAAAACCGTTCATATGGATCAAGACTCCCTCAACGGGATCTCCAGGACCATCGAGTCCTCATTCATGCACGTCGACGAAGATGGCAACGTGCACACCACAACTCCCGCGGCTGCGGTCCTCGCAACCACAATCTATCTTCGGGTAATCCAGCCAGCAGAAACCGAACCTCGCGCAGAACAGCATCGCCAGGCTATCCGAGGGTTAGGTCTGGCCGGAGCGGCGATCACCGCCCAAAAGGCTCAGAAGAAGGTGGCTGCCCCAGAAACCACAACGCCTCGAGCAGACAAGTCACCTCGCAGACGCGAGAATACTTCGCTGAGAAGAGGAAACGGGGGATTCTGTCGCTGCAACCGGAGCAAGGAGGCGCGACGCCACGACGATAGTCCGCGAGACAGCAATGACAGACCGTGACACCGTGACGATAGCCCATGACACCGGGAGGTCGCTCGCGACATCGCGAAGAACCGCGTCACAATAGCGCAGAGCCCCAGCGCCGCGGGCGCGACTCGCAACATCGGAGCAGAGAAATACAACGAGGCGATAGCCACGACCGTACTACCTACGACGCGTGAGATGACATCACCCAGAACAAAGTCTACAGGGCCCGCGTGCGTAGGATTCATGCTCGCTCGTCTTCCTAGTATGACGAAGAAGCCTGCGACGCACTATTCTTCAGCTGCAGTATCCGTGAGACGGAGATGCCCAAGAAGTTTAAGCTCACCTCGGAGGTCCCAAAATACGACGACTCCTAGGAGCCTAGAACCTGGCTGTCAGATTATTTGACCGCAGTCAAGTGACAGCATGGGAACAAGGTGACATCCATGCAGTACCTAAACCTGCACGTTGTAGGAACAGCCCGGAGCTGGCTCGAAAGCAGACCACGCGCATGTTACAGATCCTGGGACGATCTTACTCGCGACTTTGAGAAGAACTCCCACGCGACATACAAAAGGCCTGCATCTATCGAATAGTTGCGGGTCTGAAAGAAAAAAGAGGGGAATCCACTCGCGAATAAATCCAGAGATGGACCACTCTGAGAAACACAACGGGCAACATGTCCGAAGAATCCGCAGTTGAAGCTCTCACGAAGGGCGCTAGGCGCGCCGCTTTTCGCGAGGAACTGGGATGATACGCGCCCAAAACTATCAGCGACTTGATGGCGCTAGCGGATAAATGGGAAAATGGAGAGGACTCATTGCGCAACGAGAGGAACACCTCGCCCACCCATGACGACTACTGCAACTGTAGGAAAATGAGGCGACATTACAATCAGGATGATCAGGTGGAATTTGTTGCAGACGAGTTCACTAGAAACCACGACGGAGGATATCATGGAAATCGCGAGTGGAGGCCAAAGGCAGAGGAAAGATCGCCCGAGGAAGACCTTGACGGATACTACTCCCTGCATCTCTTCACAGATAAGCACATGGGAAAACAAAAGGCTACTCATCTCCTCAAGGACTGCTGGAAGTTCCTGAACATCCACGAGGCATACTCGAAGAAACTTCGAATCGCCACAAACCAAGGATACCCGCAAGTACTTGGGAGTAGCGCAGTCACGCCGAACGCACCTCCACCGCCGCTACCACGTGCAACACAGCCCAACATGGCAATAGTGGCCAACCCAGCAGCCGCACATCCGGGAGCCAACGGCTACTCAAACCCACATGGAACTCTAGGGATGATATAGAAGGTTTGCTCATCTCGCCGAGTCCAGAAGACCAACACTCGCCACATGAACATGGCAGTGCAAGAACCTCTAGCCAAGCCAGAGTACCTCAAAGGTTCCGAGCATCCCAACACCTTCTCCAGAGAAGATCACCCACCTCAGGTGTACCGACCAGCGCATGCGGCGCTCGTCATCTAGATACAGATAGGCTACTACAACCTGGTCAGATTTTTTATGGACGAAGGCAGAGGGATCAATATCATATACGCAGATACACTCCATAAAATGAACAAAAACCTAGAGGGACTCGCAGAATCAGACACATCGTTCCACGGTATAGTGCCAGGCAAGCCAGTACGACCTATGGGATCGATCACTCTGGAAGTTGTCCTTGGCGACCCGAGCAATTACAGGCGAGAGTTTCTTGACTTCGAGGTAGTCGACTGGCCATCTCAGTACCATGCCATTCTCGGCCGAACAACGTTCGCGAGATTCATGGCAGTACCGCACTATGCATACCACAAGCTGAAGCTCCCAGGAGAATACAGGACAATTACTATGAGTGGGGATTTCCAAAATTCGGACAAGTGCGACACTGATTTTCAGTACATCGCCAAATCTTTCACGATGCAAGAAGAGCTGGCGGAACTAGCAAAAACCACGGATAACTCCTTGTTGCCATTGACAAAGAAGGGCGCTCCAGATCTCGAGTTCAACCTCAGCAAGGACACTCGAAAGCACCAGGTCCACCCGACAGAAGCAACAAAGACAGCGATGGTCTCAACAAGCCTTTCCTCCGCATTGGAAACCGCGCTCGTCGAACTCCTTCGTGAGTACCAGGAAATCTTTGCCTGGCAGCCATCTGACATGCCAGGGATACCCAGGGAGTTCGCCGAGCACTCTCTATAAGTGTTCAAAGACGCCAAACGTCAAAGCAAACCACCTGTCGCTTCTCCGAGCTAAAACGCCTTGCACTCGGAGAAGAAGTGAACCCCCTACTCCCCGCAAAATTCATTAGGGAGATAAAGATTTCCACCTGGTTAGAAAACCCGGTGATGGTCCCGAAGAAAAATACATACATCCTTCGCGTGTGCATAGAATACACGTCGTTGAACAAACACTGTCCCAAGGACAATTTCCCGCCTCCACGGATAGAACAGATCATCGACTCCACAACAGGCTGCCATCGCCTCTTTTTTCTTGACGCCCACTGGGGTTATAACTAGATCAGGATAAAATATGGCGACGAGGAGAAGACGGCATTCACCACACCATATGGTATATACTGCTACACAGCCATGCCCTTCGGGCTCTAGAACGCAGGCGCCACATATCAAGCTGCATGCAGAAGTGCCTTGCCAACCTCATTGGCAAAAACGTCTAAGTATACATGGACAACATAGTCATAAAGACTCGAGTGGAGGACACACTCCTCCGGGATATAAGGGAAACCTTCAACGCCCTCAATGTGTATATAATCAATCTCAACCCGACGAAGTGCATCTTCCGTGTACAAGCAGGACAACTAATCGGATATCTTGTGTCAGCCCGAGGAATAGAAGCCAACCCGGAGAAAATCCAGGCCATCCTGACAATGAAAGAGCCGGAAAACCTCCGAGGCGTAAAACAACTAGCAGGGCGGCTGGCAGATCTTAGTAGATTCATCGCACGGTTGTGTGAGTAGGCCCTCCCCTTCTACAAGCTATTGAAGAAGACAGATAAATTCGAGTGGACTCCAGAGGCGAAGAAGGCGTTCGAGGACCTGAAAAGAGCATTGTAGAGCAAGAAAGTCCTAGCCACTCCCGAGGAAAGAGAACCCCTGTATTTGTATGTATCCGCAACCAATCAGGTGGTAAGCACGATAATTGTGGTAGAGCGACTGATGCATGTAAAATGCATACATGAACTTTGCATGTTATTACTTGTTTTTCCTACATATTAGCAACTTATATTTATGTTTTATAATGATTTGGGGGATTTTCTAAACAATCCCCCTTCTTTTGGTTCTAACCCTTTTTTCCAGAAAACGTACTTTTTAGTGTTTCAGACTTTCCGAGAGCTTGGGGACTCCAAAAAGGGCAAGGCCAAAGAGCACGGTTCAGAATTTTTGAGATAAAGACCATGGGCCAAAGTAGAGGGCCAAAAGGCCAACCAGGTGGCAAACATGACCCTCCACGCGGCCAGATTCCTTGGCCGCGTGAGAGGCCCCCTTTTTGCCCCGTGGCTCCGGATCCGTCGATCTTTCTTCTCCCGAGTGTCTCGTGACCTAAAAACGACTATATAAAGGGTCCCCTGGCCTTTTCGAGGAGGAGGCGGCACCGAGAGACGAAACCACGAAACAGAGAGACAGAAGGCTGCCGCCGGAGAAGATCGGAGGGGGGAAACACCGCCTGGATCACCCCCGGAGGGCTCCACCCCCCTCCGGCATGTTCATCATCAACATCTATAGCAAGATCAGCTTCATCTCTCCACTGTAATCTCTTGGAAAACACGATGTATGATGCAATACTATATTCCCTTGATGTATTGTTTCTCCCCGTCTATGTTTGAGTAGTGAATTGTTCTTGGCAATGGTGAAATAGTTCGTTGATTGGTTGCATACAAGTTTGTTATCTTCTATGATTGTCTTTATGTACAATATATGAGTGCACGCATATGTTGAGGAATGCATGTAAGGTGATCACCGGTAGCATAATGAAGTGGTGGTGACTTGGGAGTGACAGTAACCTGAGACCGAGCCACAAAGTTAAGTTATTGGGGGATATATATAGGGGACCTTAGAACGTAAGGCTATGGTGTGACTTTATGTCTTATTCAATCTTGTGCAGTCATTTACTTGACCACATGATCCATCATTAGGGGTTGTAGATCATTTACTTGACTATACCTATTCATGGCTCCTTCCTAGAAGAAACAACTAAGACTAAAACATGTGCTTCACTAATTGTGACAACCACACGAACGAAACACCTATTGCTAGAACACTTGCTCCCTTGAGATACTTGAGATATTTGCTGCTTGCTACTTGTGAAACTTGCTTAGAAACTTGCATTTTAAACCTGCTTCACTAGTTACTAGACAAACCACACTCCACGTGACTTGCTTTTAATTAGTTAGTTCCTTTTAGTCAAACTTATTGCTTTTGCATAAACAGCCATATAAGAGGGTTATATGGCTTTAGAGAATAGATATCTTACCTTCAGCTCCTCGTGGGTTCGACACTCAAATACTTATCAAAAGGTACTACAATTGATCTCCTGCACTTGGGAGTCAACAAACACTTTTCTGGCGCCGTTGCCGGGGAGCGTTGTGCTAAGCTTTTATTCTTGTTTGCATTGCATACTAACATATAAACCTAATGTGATATTCATATTGTTGAATCTATTCATGATGCTACTGAAAATTATTATGAGAGAGGGAAACATGGTTACACATATTTCAACAATATTAAGTTTCCCCTCTTTATGCTGAAAGTATTGAAGTTGCACTTGATCTACCTTTCTATGCTTGCTATTATGTGCTTCTTTTATTTGTTTCATTACAAAATGCCAATGCATAGGGAAGGGGTTAGACTTAAAAATAAATTGTTTAATATTTTTGGTGTGTTCCTTATGCTTTAATTTCATATTCGGTTTGAGCACACATTTATGTATTTTCAACATGTAAAATACCTTTACTTACTGTTATCTATCATTTAGTTTAAGATTTTCATTTTATAAATTTTTTGGGAAAGTAAATGAGAAGGATGAGTAATGGAGAAGTTGGGGTCGACCTTGAACATGTGTTGTTCATGCCAATGAAACCATTGCAAAGTCTCTATCATTAAAACATTTTCCAAAGCTAAAAACAACAAAAATATTAGTTCACTACTATAACATCACATTTCTGTCTTATTTCTCATCTTAAATGGCAAGAATAATCTTATATGAGAGATAGGATTAAACAATAGTAATTAGCTGTCAAGAAAACAGATTCCTGAACTTCACTGCGAAAAATGTTTAAAATTACAGAAGTGGAATTTTGACCTGGTAATTTACGACAGAAATATTTAGTTATCACTACATATTTCATTACTTTTAAGTTTTCTGATTTGAGAAACTTAAGTGCCTCTAAAAATTCACTCTTTACGGGCTGTTCAGTTTTTGGCAGATTATGTCTTTATTTTGCATTGCTCTCATTACTTGTGTTTTGTGCGGTTCTTTTGATCAAGGAGCAATGCACAACTGTAGTAACAGTAGTTAATATTTAGAATTAACTCATGATGTGTCTTTGTTGTACCTATGTGGATTTTATTTATGGAGGCACTAACCCCTTTAATCAAGTTTTATGTTGAGATTTGTGTAAGAAGAATTTTTCAGGAGGAAGAGTTGAGTGAGATGAACAAAGATCAAGAGGGACAACCAATCAAGTTTGGGTATGTACCCCTGGGCTCACCCTACATGTATCAAATAAGTACAAGAATCCAAGCTTGGGGATGCCGAGCCACCTCACTCCAACCATCATGATGTTAAGTAAGTAAAGCCTAGCTATATGGCTATAAAGAAAGCGCTTTACGGGAGGCAACCCGGTTGTTTTTGTTTGGATTTTCCTAGTGTCCTCTTGCTATCTCAATAGATTAGTTTTTTTTGTTTTAATTCTGGAGTTTTCAATAAAGAGTCAAGTCAAACCCATTTGGACTTATAAGTTGCTATCCTAGTGCATGAAATTTCTGTTTCAGCACGAGTCTTCTCACCGTATGATTTTACGTTTTTTTATTGGTATGTCGGATTGAGCTAATTTTTTTAGTATGTTCTGCAACTTTTCATCCTCTGTAAGCACAAAACTTGGCTTAATTTTTGGACGAGTCTAGTTTAGGATAAAACGTTTGTTTTGCTGCTGTTGCTTTTCTGGATAGATTCTGCCTTCTTTTGTTTTATGCACTCTTTGGGCTTGGGAATAGAATTTCCATGATTCTTTCAAGCAAGAGAGTGAACATACAACATAATGAACCTTATTGTCTATCTACTGGAGCATTTGATTTGGAATTTTGCACAGCAAGCATGTGATTTGTTTATCCTTGCTAATCTCACCCCACAGAAAAAGAATGGGAGGAACATGTTTTGTGAAGTTTTTTCACAGGGAATAGAGGAGCTGCGCCTCAAGACATCCAAGAATGGTGAAAGCCATAAGCTTGGGGATGTGATGAACACACCACTGGAGCTACACTCTTTGGTTAGCACACGTCTACTTTCTGTTTTTCTAAGCAAAGCATTTATCGTAGAGACTTGAAGCGTCTAGTTTTTGTTTTTATTTTTGTTTTGATAAGACCACACCCATCATTTTATATGAGATTGAGCTACTGGAGTTTGGGGTTGTAATGTATTGGATGCTAGTATTATGACTTGGAATAGGGATGCCATGGTTTATTTGAAGAGCTACATATGTTTGCATGATTTATAGGCTTTTTATGTGTAGAAATTTGCAATAATGTTGTCTTGAGCTATCTCTTATTCATGTCCTTGATGTTAATTGCTGGTTTATTTAGTTTGTCATGAAATGAGTAGTTCTATGGACATATGCATGCATAGTAGCTGGTCAACTATCTCCCTCTTGCTAGCCAAGATTTTTAAAATTCCAACAAGTAAAAACTTGTTTCCAACACTCCTTAGCCAAGTATTTCCAGTGAGTCCACCATATCTTCCCATTAGTTTCGTTGCTATTCCGAGTATGTTCACCATGTTATTGTGTTATTTATGTTCTAAATTAAGATATTCACTTTATTAATTGTCATGGGTTGAACTTGGGATAGGACTCTCACGAACTTTTGAAGGCACACTTTAATTTTTATGCATCTAATAAACATGACCCAATAATGGGAGCCACAAGTTTTGCGTTTGACAAGTGTGTGGTTGGAAGCTAGCTATAAACGTGTATCACCGGAAAGCTTTCATCATTGCACAAAAATTTACATTTGGTTGATATCATGTACTTTTGTTTTTGGACTCCTGCCATGCCGAAATGAAATAGAGGAATAGTAAGTTTTGATGAGTAAGTATATATATGACTAGAGAAACACATTGGGCCGCTAACCCAAGCCATGCTTTATCATGGTGGAAATTTACTTACAACTTGAGTGACTCTACAACACATCCTACAATAAAATAAAAAGCTATGCATAATAGTGAATGAAAATAAAAAGGATGATGAGTCTAATCCGTTTGTTTGACTTGTCATTGTGACATGGGCTTGTTTCCATGTCATGGGGCAAGAGGTACCTCTTTGCGGTTCTCTATGATGTCATTAATACTTATTATGATTGTACAAAGCTTATTAGGAATCTTAAGTTGAGTAATCATGGAGTAGGTTTTCACACTCACGGGGCATGAGGCTTTCAACCACCTTGTCATTCACATTACTTCAACATTCACCATTTAAGATGCTAGTGATAAAGGGGCAATGAGAGTCCTAGATCAATGGATACCACATTTCAATTAGTAATTTTAGTTGAATAATTTAGAGGATAAATAAGACTTGACCATGTTTTACCTCTACTCAGTTTTCTCCAAAGTGTCCACCATATTTTCTATTTTCCATTATGCTATTCTTTGACCAATATAGGATTTTATTTTTCATTTTGTGTATGCATTTGGTCCATAGTGCTTTTATTTCATTATACACTTTGTGAACTTTCATGAAGCATCTTTGCTTGCATATTTGATATTTCTTACAACATGAATCGTATATTGCTACTCATTTCTAGTATTAATCATTTGATTATATGTAGCATGAATAATCCTCCTTGATATCCCATGATTGTTTCAAAATGCAAAGTCCATGTTAGTTTTATCACCTTCATACTCGAGGACGAGCATGGGTTAAGCTTGGGATGTTGATGCATGTAAAATGCATACATGAACTTTGCTTGTTATTACTTGTTTTCCTACATATTAGCAACTTATATTCATGTTTTATAATGATCTGGGGGATTTTCTAAACAATCCCCCTTCATTTGGTTCTAACCCTGTTTTTCCAAAAAATGTACTTTTTAGTGTTTCAGACTTTCCGGGAGCTTCGGGACTCCAAAAAGGGCTAGGACAAAGAGCACGGTTCAGAATTTTCGAGACGAAGACCATGGGCCAAAGTAGAGGGCCAAAAGGCCAACCTTTTTGCCCCCGTGGCTCCGATGCCATCGATCTTTCTTCTCCCGAGTGTCTCGTGACCTAAAAACGACTATTTAAAGGGTCCCCTGGCCTTTTCGAGAAGGAGGCGGCGCTGAGAGACGAAACCACGAAACAGAGAGACAGAAGGCTGCCGCCGGAGAAGATCGGAGGGGGGAAACGCCGCCGAGATCACCCCCGGAGGGCTCCACCCCCTCTGGCGTGTTCATCATCAACATCTACAGCAAGATCAGCTCCATCTCTCCACTGTAATCTCTTGGCAAACACGATGTATGATGCAATACTATATTCCCTTGATGTATTGTGTCTCCCCGCCTATGTTTGAGTAGTGAATTGTTCTTGGCAATGGTGAAATAGTTCGTTGATTGGTTGCATACAAGTTTGTTATCTTCTATGATTGTCTTTATGTACAATATATGAGTGCACGCATATGTTGGGGAATGCATGTAAGGTGATCACCGGTAGCATAATGGAGTAGTGGTGACTTGGGAGTGACAGTAACCTGAGACCGAGCCACAAAGTTAAGTTATTGGGGGATATATATAGGGGACCTTAGAACGTAAGGCTATGGTGGGACTTTATGTCTTAATCAATCTTGTGCAATCATTTACTTGGCCACATGATCCATTATAAGGGGTTGTAGATCATTTACTTGACTATACCTATTCATGGCTCCTTCCTAGAAGAAACAACTAAGACTAAAACATGTGCTTCACTAATTGTGACAACCACACGAACGAAACACCTATTGCTAGAACACTTGCTCCCTTGAGATACTTGAGATATTTGCTGCTTGCTACTTGTGAAACTTGCTTAGAAACTTGCTTTAGAAACTTGCTTTAGGATTACTTGCATTTTAAACTTGCTTCACTAGTTACTAGACAACCACACTCCACATCACTTGCTTTTAATTAGTTAGTTCCTTTTAGTCAAACTTATTGCTTTGCATAAACAGCCATATAAGAGGGTTATAGGGCTTTAAAGAATAGATAGCTTACCTTCAGCTCCTCGTGGGTTCGACACTCAAATACTTATCGAAAGGTACTACAATTGATCTCCTGCACTTGGGAGTCATCAGGGCCGCCTCTCGAGATCCAATCTCTCAACTTGTACATCCGCCACTGTAATCTCACACCATAATATAAGAACAGACAAGCAGGATTAAGGGTTTTGTCTCTACGAGGGCCCCGAACCTGGGTAAATTGTGCCCCTGTTAGCCGTCGAGTCCACCAACACCTAATCAGTTCCTATACTCGAAACCCTACCGGATCACCCGAGAGATTTGTTGATATGAGTTATCGACAGTCGATGCTATGATGTGGAGGGCGTGACCCCCCCATCACCTTGATGATGTTGATGGGAGGCTTGACTCCCTACTCCGCGAGCTGCAGTAGGTGTAATTGTATCACAACTATGGCGTGCTCTCTGAATCCCTGCCCTGGTGACATATGAAATCCAAAATTCAGGTGGTGTTACAAAAAAAAGGATCATGATGTTGCAACTAGCACGATTTGACTGTGTATTAACTATTTTTGGACAATCAATACTATGATATATTTATTGTGCAAATAGTATATTGTATAGATATATGAGCTGAGTATAACGATTACAAAATAAAATCTAAAAGGAACGAGCAAATTTTCGAGATATTCAAACTATTTTTTTTTCTTTTATGACATATTCTTTTGGTTTTATGAAGGCAGCCGTAAAACAATGATTTATATATATCATAGTAGAAATCTGTAAATATCTGTTTTCCTATGTATTAACTTGAACTTTTTTTGTACAATATTAACTTGAACAGTTATTGCAGCGTAACCGGGTTGTGTATTTAACTATTAAGTTAAACAGTCCATTGTTTAAAAAAAAGTTATGTTAAGGGCCAGCACTAGGAATCGGCAGCCGGTCCCTGGCCTCCTATCGGACTAGTCGTACACCGTACGATGGAGGCTTCTCCTCCGTGGGATTGTCCCGCCAAGTAAGGCCTACGTGGGTTATTTTGTGACTAATCCCTAGCTACCACCGCAAATCACGTCACATTTATTATAGCTTTTAATGCTGATTGCATGGAATTAGCTACCGGGAGAGAACCCCGCAAAAAAACTATCGGGAGTGAGTTGCTTCCTTACGAAATATATCTAGTTTCCATTGCTATCACTAGTAGAAAAAAGGCCTTCCATACGCCCCCATCAGTCCCCAAATTATGCGCACCGTGACTAAAGGGGTTTTAGTCCCGGTTCGGGAGGCGACCCGCGACTGAAGGTCATGCGTCGCGGTTTGGGAAGCGCGTGGAGGGCTTTAATTCCGGTTGGCCTGGCCACCCGCGACTAATGATCCAAACTGCTGGCCTGCCTGTCTTTAGTCCCGGTTGGCCTGGCCACCCGCGATTAAAGATACAAACTGCTCGCCTCCCGCGCGGCGGTTTTATTTCGCGAGCGAGAGGCAGAAGGCCATTGCTACAGTGCACACCCGGGAGTCTCTGTTTCTTCTTCCTCTCTTCTCTTCTTCCTCTCTTCTTCCTCCACCAAGCACCCATGGGTTCTCCCGTTTGGAACCTTCTCCGTGTGGCCACACCATGCCGCAAGAGTCTCGACGTGGCCTACACCAATATGTGCGAGAAGCTCCCCGATGCTCTTAAGCATTTGAGCAATCTCTATGAAGAAGCCGATGAACACCATAAGTTCTTCGGACTTGATCTAGAGTATACGACGAATCAACGGGATGTTGCCGTCATCCAGATTTCCTTCAAGGAGATCGTTTTGGTCTTCCAATGAGCAAGGTAACGCACACGTACAATCTCTCTTGTAGGATAGTGTTGCATTTTTGATTTGTTTGTTGCATTGGAAGAATACACGTGTTGCAACATATCTAGCACGTGTTCTATTTTTGTTGTTGCAGTAGTTCAAAGCAATCTCCGGAACTTGTTGATTTTGTTGTCAACAAGGGGTACGACTTCTGTAGCGTTGACATCACTCAAGACCGGCAGAAGTTGATGCGCTTGGGTATTGAGATACCTAAAGATCACTACATTGATCTTCAGGACCTTATCCATTTACGGGCACAAGACCGGGATGGCTCCGATGGCAACTGCCTTCATCCACGCCGACTACAAAACCATGAAGTCTCGTTTCCCCTCCAAGAATCACATGTATTGGGGGAAGAACCCACTGGACCAGATCAATCTCGAGTATGCATCAATAGATGCATACGTTGCCTTCGAGTTGTTCCGCATCTACTCTTCGGAGCTCGAGTAGATGTTGTTTGTGTACCGCATCTTGCGTTCGATATATATGTAATGGATATATTATTATGTAATGGATATATGTCTTTCTATTAATTTCTATATTAATTCCTAGCTATATTATTTCTATATTATGTCAAACATACATTTCAAAACAAACAAACAAAAACACATCAAGAAAACAAACAAAAACACATCAAGAAAACAAAACAGAAGAACTACCGTTTCTATATCTGTTCACCAAAAACTACTGTTTCTATATCTGTTCACCAAAATAAATCTAGAGGTCCAAAAATTAATCTAAGCCAGGAAAACATAGATCTAGTCAATACCAAACTCATCCAGTTGGATTTACTTCAAAATATATTTTTGAACTCATTCTAAAAATCATAGAAGAGCATACTGGTCTTTTATTAAAAAGGATGGTATTTTCATTTGGTTGTTGACCTTGATGTGAGGCTAAGTGCTATGGATAGATCTTTTCAATATCTATCGAGAACATTTTAGTTTGTCCATTTTGGTTATGTATTTTAAAAGTTAGGTTTTAAAATGAATTAGTTTTATTTTTCTGAATATTTTTTTAGAAATAATACAAATTAAAAAGTTAATGTTTATTTATTTATTCAAAATTATTAATTACATCATTACTTTTGTTTATTAAAAGATTCATTTGAAATTCAGACAATAAAGAAATGTGGCATCGGCCAACATGTTAATAGGATTGATATGATACTAGTATCACATACATGCGTGCGAAACACTTGGATGCGGGACGGAATGGAACTCGGAAGTTAAGCGTGCTAGTGCTAGAGTAGTGGGAGGATGGGGGACCGAGCGGAAAGTTTGACCACGAGTAAGAAATTTGACTAGAGATAATTGTAGTTAGACACTAAGCAAATAATAAAAATTCTGGAAAAAAAGGGAGTGAAAAAAGGGAGTGAAAAAAAGCGAGTGAAAAATAATTAGAAACCCAAATGAATTAAAGAAATAACGAAATAGCATGTAGTCCCGGTTCGTGTGGCCAACCGGGACTAAAGGTCCTCCGTCCCCGGCGCACGCCACCCGCCCACGTGGACGGGCCTTTAGCCGCGGTTCGTAAGAGGGGCGACTAAGGGGGGGGGGGGGGCTTTAGTCGCGCCTATTTAGTCCCGGTTGCGCGGCCGGGATTAATGGCCTTTGCGAACCGGGACTATAGGGCTATTTTCTACCAGTGTATGCAAATTTGCTTCTGATGCAAAATCATGTTTTCAGCGTAATATGCATATTTGCTTCCTATGTAATGGAAGTTTCCAAAACTTCCTTTGTATCCATCAGAATTGTGTTTCAGCACAAATATTGTGTTTCCACGTAGTGGAGAATGTGCTTCTTATGTATATAGTTTGCTTCCTTATAAACCACATTTTATTCCATTGGCACCATACTTTGCTCCCACAAGAATGAAGGTTTGCTTCCTACATATGTTTATATTTTTCCTGTTAGCTAGTTGCTTCTTACATAGGAGAATAGAGTTTCCTAGTACGCTGCAACCGTCGAATCATCAAACTAAGTTGATGCAGAAGCTGGTCGACGTTATCCCCCGAGTTCGATTTGTAGTAGCACTTTTGGGTGAGGCTGCGCCACGCCTGTCTTTTGATGATCGCTTGCTGAAGAACGCATCACATGTCGCGTACCAATACGACTGACACGGTTCCTGGCATCGCAACCCATGCTATGCGTAGGACAATGGCGGGATCATCAACACGGACGCCAATACTCGCCTGTCATCCCGATGGAGATTTTCTATTGTACAATCAAAATACACGGGAGAAACAAATGAGACTGGCAGGCATAAGCATTTACGAAAAAGGAAGCAATATGTGTTCAACAAATATGCTATATGAAAGCACTCTAATACTTGCATGTGGGAAGCAAATATGTATGTGGTAGGAAACATGTAATATGAAAGGAGAAGCATGTTTCACATAACAAAATTCTAATACAAACTGTATTGGTTTTTTGCTTCCACGAACACCCATTTTATCCAGTACAGGCATAGGGGCACCATGACGAGCAGAGGGAGACGAGAAACCAAGCTGAGAAGGCAGGGAGTCAGTGCAAGGAGATGGAGTGGTGACAAGAAACTGGGTTTGCTCACACGCTCATGGCCGTGTCGTCGTGGTTGCCCTGGTCACCGCGGCTATGTAGCCTGCAGAGCTCACCACCGGCCGCCGCCGGCATGCGTGGCCACGCAAGCCTCGAAACAGATGTAGAAAGTATCGTCGACGGATACAGTGGAGTTTGGCGTTGAGGTCGGAAGAGGAGAGACGCGGTGATGAGAGCAGATGCAGATTCGATTTTGGAGGGAAAATCCAAATCGCTATTAATGGGATCAAATTTTTTTTTTTAGAGAAACGCGCAGGAGATCTGCGTGTTTATTCCATTAAGCAAAAGAAGAGAGATCGGGTACAATTACAAGGTCTAGAGACCCATAACAGTACACCTCCACAAACCCAATCCAATACAAACTAAGCTACCTCTCGCAAAAACCCGCGTCTACAGGTGATCCAGCTCTGCCACTCGCTAAGAATCCTTGAGGAGACAACCCTGGCCGCGCACGCTACGTGGTCGAAGATGCGCGCGTTCCGTTCAAGCCATATGCTACGCATGGTGAGCAAGAACAGAGAGTTGGCGATCCGTCGTTGCTTAGCTGAGAGCATCTTCGCTGTCGAAGTCCACCAAGTCGGGAGGTCCGCGTTTGCCGCAGGCAGAAAACGTAGTAGTCCGAGCGCTCCCAGCATGTAGACCCACACGGACGTCGAGTAGGGGCATTGCAACAGGAGGTGGGGAAGGGTCTCACCGGCGTTCTCGCAGAGCGGGCAGTTGCCATGGTTAGGTAGCCCTCTGTTCTGTAACCTGTCGGATGTCCAGCACTTGTTCCTGAGCGCTAACCACCCAAAGAATCTAAACTTCATAGGGGCGAAGTTAGACCAGGGTAGCTCTGCACCAGGTAGGACAGTACGCCCAGCGAAAAAAGCCCTGTATGCCGATCGGGTGGTGAACTTGCCACTTGTGGAGAATTTCCAGGAGAAGGCGTCCTGCACCCCAACGACTCGCTCAACGCGTTGGATCGCGTGCCACAATCCAAAGTATTGCACGACGGCATCGACAGAGAGTTGGCCGACGAGGTCACGGGCCCAAGCGTTCGCGGGCCGTCCTTGCTCGACGGTGCGCGTTCTCGCTACGGCTGGCCTGACCAGCTTCACAACCTCCGGTGCCAATGCGGTAGCCGTCTGTCCCTCGATCCAGGGGTCTTCCCAGAAGAGAACACGATCCCCTTGACCGACAACTATCCGTGTCGCCGCGCAGAACATGGCCCTAGCCTCCGTTGCCACCGAGAACTCCAACCCCAACCATGGCTTGGTCGAGCTTGTTCGCTGAAACCAAATCCACCGCGCGCGTAGTGCAGCGCTAAGCCATCGGAGGTTGTGGAACCCGAGTCCCCCAAATGACTTGGGCTGGCACACCGCCTGCCAAGCGACCACACAGCTACCACCTCGCGCTTCTCCTGTACCGTTCCATAGGAAACCTCTACGGAGCTTGTCCACCTGCTTGCGAACCCAGGGATCAAGGTCGAGGGCGAGCAGTTGGTAGACTACGGATGCAGTCAGTACCGAGTGGACGTAACTCATCCGTCCCTCCTTGGACATGAGGCGAGTCTTCCAGTACGGCAGCTTGCTGGAGAGCTTGTCGATCATGGGCTGGACCTCACCCTTGCGTAACCGAGAGATCGAGAGCGGTAGGCCCAAGTACTTACAGGGGAACGATCCCACCGGGCACGCTAGGGCCGAGCCTGCCTGATCGATCATGGGGGCTGTGCACCAGATCGGCATCGCCATGCTTTTGTCGTAATTGACAGCGAGCCCGGACGCACCACCGAAGCAGTCCAAGATGCCCGTGACCACCTCGAGTTCATGTCGATCTGGGCGCGCAAAGACTACCACATCGTCTGCGTAGAGGGATATACGGTGCCGAATCCCCAAATGCCGAAAGTCCGCAAGAATTCCGCGCCGCTCCGCTGTCTGGAACATAGCCGAGATCACGTTCATCACGATGACGAAAAGCAGCGGGGAGATCGGGTCCCCTTGGCGCAGTCCTCTACCGTGGGGGAACTTATCGCCGGCGCTTCCATTGATGGTGACGCGTGTGGTCGCCGTTCGGAGTAGGAGCGTAATCCAGCCGATCCACCTTGGGCCAAAACCCCGCTGTGTAAGGACACTGATCAGGAACGCCCATGACACACTATCGAAGGCGCGGGCCACGTCAAGCTTGAGCAACAACGCGGGGGTGCGGGTCCTGTGTAGAGTGCGCGCGGACTGCTGAACGAGCACGAAATTATCGTGAATGCATCGTCCCTTAATAAACGCGCTCTGGTTGTCATCCACAAGTTCACCCATCCTTGGCGCTAGACGCGTAGCCAGAATTTTGGCAAGCAGTTTAGCGAAACTGTGGACCAGACTGATCGGGCGGAAATCGCGTAGATCCGTGGCACCTTCCTTCTTCGGCACAAGGGTGATCAGGGCGTCGTTAAGGAGGCCAAAATTTTGATCCTTGCCCAAGAAGATGTCCCGGAGCGCGAGCATCACATCGGCCTTGATAATAGCCCAGCAGCTCTGATAGAAACCCCACGAGAAACCATCGGGGCCAGGAGATTTGTTCGCTGGCATTCCTCTGATGGCGCTCCACACCTCGTTCTCAGTGAAAGTAGCCTCGAGACCTGAGAGATCCACCGGGGTCAGTCCTGCCTCTGCGAGCGTAATGTCATGGGGCCGTGGGTGTACACGGCCTAGCAGATCCGCAAAGAACTCGGTGGCCAGGGCCTCTTTGTCCTCTTGTACCGTGGCCACCCGGTCGCCATTGCGTACACAGGCGATGTTCGTCTTCCGACGGCGGGATGAGGCGAGGATGCGGAAGAACTGGGCGTTGGCGTCCCCTTCGCGTATCCCAACCACCCGTGCCCGCTGCCGCGCAATGGTGCGATCAAGCGATGCCAAGCCTAGAACTTTGGCCTTCAGTCCACGTCGCAGCCAAGACTCGACGCTGGAGAGCGGCCTGTTGTCCTGTGCACGTTCGAGCTGCAAGATTACCTCGTGGGCCAAACGAAGCTGTTCTCTGATGGAACCCACCTTCTTCTGACTCCAGCTCTGCAAACCCCTAGCTAGCGAGCGAAGTCTCGAGTTCAGACGTTGCATCGCGTCTCCACTCGTGTGAGTGCCCTCCCATAGCCCCTTGATCGTGTCCATAAACCCATCCATGCGAGTCCACACCCGTTCGAAACGAAAACGGCGCTTGGCAAAGAACTGGATGCAGGTCGACATAAGAATGGGGCAGTGATCTGACACGGAAGAGGCTAGGGCCGTCAAAGACGCGTCGGGGTGTAGATCATCCCACTCGATCGAACCGAACCACCTGTCGAGCCTGACAAGAGTTGGGGGGGTGCGTTCATTACTCCACGTGTATCGACGCCCCACCAGCACAGATTCCTTCAGCTCCAAGTCATTGACGGCGCGACGAAAGCGGCCCATGGATCTCCTGTTAACCATCGTGTTATTCTTGTCACGGGCTTCAAGGATGAGATTGAAGTCGCCCGTGACAGCCCAGGGGCCCTCCACAGCCGCCCGAATAACCCTAAGCTCATCGAGGAAGGCGGGTTTAAGAGCATCCGTTGTCGGACCGTATACCGCTGTCAGCCACCAGCTAGCACCTGAAGCGTTGGAGAGCCTGATCGAGACAGAGAATGTATCGATCCGTCGATCCAGGATCCTAACGTCCTCTGATTTCCACGCAACGATCACCCCACTTGCGGTTCCAACAGCCGGCAGATACTCGTAGCCGTCGAAGCGGGAGCCAAATGTCTCAAGAACTAGGTAAGGGGTCACAACTTGGAGCTTAGACTCCATCACGCACACGACTGAAGCGGCCGCGTCATCTTAGGATGAACTGCCCACGGTAATTAAGGTGATGGTGTAATGTTGTCCTGTTTTTTTTTTCTAGGATGCATGCAGGCCATAGGATGTATTGGGATTGCTCGGTGTCTGGTTGGTCCGATATTAAAGAGCCGGGAACGATATAATTGGGTTCAATCGCTTATCCTGTGTATACGGTACTATCCACGGAGTGGCCCAGTAGACCCGGTTAACCCCGGACAAGCACGTATCGGCATCGGGCCAGGAATCCGGGCTGCAAGCTAACGGCTGCGTATTGCCTTGGTTGTTTGACCAAAACAAGCACCACGTCACGGCCGACGCGGCCGCCCCGTCCCAGAAGCAAAACGACTCGAACCGAAACCGGCTTGGCTAAGGAAAGGCGTCTCCAGAGCAGACCGGACTAATCCGGAAGGCCGAAACAAACACAACGCGGCGTCACCGTCACCTTCTTCTTGCAGGAGAAGAAACAAACCGCGTCCGCAACGGCAACCGCGACGACGCGAAGCTATAAAAATACCCCATCGCCTCACCGCGACCACACACAAGCCATCGCATCAATCGGTTGCACCCAGACGCAAGAAACAGAGCACGCACGCACGCACGGGGTCGGTCGTGAGGAGCAGAGCAGCGATGGCGCGGCGGGGCACGGAGGCGTTCCCGGACCTGGGCGCGCACTGCGACAGGGAGGACTGCAACCAGCTCGACTTCCTGCCCTTCGACTGCGACGGCTGCGGCAAGGTCTTCTGCGCGGAGCACCGCACG
The DNA here is from genome assembly GCA_028641055.1 of Alopecurus myosuroides. NCBI lineage: Eukaryota > Viridiplantae > Streptophyta > Magnoliopsida > Poales > Poaceae > Alopecurus > Alopecurus myosuroides. The sequence continues at coordinate 209,289,217 of CM054063.1, read as the reverse complement.
TACAGGGGCCACGGCTGCGCGCGCGCCGCCGACCAGGGCCGCACCGTCGTCGTCTGCGAGGCCTGCGGCGACGCCATCGAGCGCGCCGGCGCGGGCGTGGAGAAGAAGACGGACGCGGAGATCCTGGAAGCGCACGCGCTGTCCAGCCGAGGCTGCGACCCGGCCAGGAAGCGCAAGCCTCGCTGCCCCGCGCGGCGGTGCAAGGAGACACTCACCTTCTCCAACACAAGCGTCTGCAAGGGGTGCGGCCAGAAGCTCTGCCTGAAGCACCGGTTCCCCGCGGACCACGGGTGCGCGCCGCTCGTGTCGCCGGCGGGGGCAGCCGCCGCCGCGAGGAGGGCCGGCGACTGCGGCCGCGACGCACAGAAGATTAAGGACGGCGCCGGGTGGGCGTTGCCACCGTTGGTCCGGAATTTCAGAATGTTTTGACTTTTCGTACCGTATGTGAATGATTTTATGATGAATGGATGGTTTGACTTGGAGCGTCCCTGCATGGCCGAGTTATTTTTCATTTTATTGAACCCAACGTGAAATGAAACTAAAACGCCGAAACAATTAGGACAAGGCAGGGGGTCGCGGTCCAATCGCGGTTTTTGTTTCTGTATTCCTTATTTATCCACTGGGGCAGTCTGATTGGTTCTTTGCGCCGAGTTTTTGGCGTAACAGCGATATTGATTTCATAATTGGACGTTGAACCCATTTCATATGCTGGGAGTTGCCGGAGTATTAGGCGCGGCTCTGTTATGCGCTATTCATGGAGCGACCGTAGAAAACACTCTATGGCCCCGTTTGTTAGGAGAGTTTTTTCAGGGAAACGTGGGGATAATCCCGGCCCAAACCCGAATCCCTGCCTGTATCAAAAAGCCCGTTTGTTTGTCTTGTATTGGGCCCGGTATTTTCCCCTGATTTCCCTGGAATTCCCCCGATACGGCCAGTTTCTTCTCGCAACAGATACGCGACCTAGGGCTCGCGTTTTACCCCCGTCCCCGACCCCGAGCCGAGACGAGACGAGATGAAAGGACGGCGGCGTCCGAGGCGAGAGGGGTAAGAGGGGCGGCTACGGCGGCGAGCAAGGAGACGGGAGGGGATAGAGGGGGGGCTACGGCGGCGAGAAAGGGAGGCGGGACGGGAGGACTGACGGAGTCTTCTCGATCGGGAGCTGCATCTTCGATCCCACGCCCCAGCAGCATCGTCGACGACGCCGCCGTCTTCTTGGTCCGGCGACTTCCGGTACGCCTCTCTCTCTCCATCCCTCCTCCTCTCGAGTTGCGGCGGCGCCGTCAGACACCACGCGCGGCCAGAGAAAGGTCATCGACCCACCGTGGTAGCTCTTTCTTAATCCATCCCGATTGGATGTTCTTGATCGACTGCAATAATTTGTGCTGGATTTTTTCCCATTCTGAATGATGTTTCCTGATCCATCCGTATGTGCAGCTGTGATACAAGCCCAATGCGAGCTGGGCAAGGTTCTTGTCCACAAATACTTCCCTACCCGCTCCGGCCGGCAAGAGCGCTTTGTCTTTTTAGAGGAGGCACCGGGGTCATAGGACGAGTCCTCCTTCAGCCCGCACTTCCAGTACGACTTGTGGCCTTTCTTGCCTGCAAGCGCTAGATCTCTTTGTCAGTCATAGCTGCCTTTCTTGCCTGCTTTTGTCCATTGTGGAACGGATTAGTTGGCCAGATTAGGAGAAGGAGCATTTCAGATTAGGAGATTGTGGAACAGATTAGTTGGCCAGATTGGCAAGAATCTTCCCCTTCTACTACCAAATTATCTACTACCAAATTATGTGTACTTTTATCTACTACCAAATTATCTACCCAGGGCAAAAAAAATCCCCTTCTCCCTGTAATTATAAAACTGTCACTGTAATTATAAAACTGTCACCGTAATTTCTTAAATGTATGTACCTTGTGTTTGCTGCACTGAACTTTGACTGAAAATAAAATTGTGTGTAGATAATAATTTGTTTGGAACATATATATTGAGCTACAATATAGTTTGCTTGTGCTCATTAGAAATCAGAAGGCCTTATTTGCTTGTGCTCATTAGTACCCTAGCTTCAAAATAGTCAAAGGAACCCCTGTTGCTGTTAAGTTTCTCGATAATTCATTGGCAACATTACCCAAACTATTTTTAGGGTAAAGGTGGTTTTAACTAATTAAGCGGATGCTTCAATTAATATATTTTCTTTTTGTCTGGAACGGGTTTGCAGAAGATTAATAGGTTCTATACAAGTCGATGTATACTCTGTCGTCTGTGTCAAGCTGACCTTTTTGGTTCAGTTTTCTTGTTTTGTTCTGACTGGAGGTATCTGGGTTCAGAAATCTGAAGGCCACCAGGTATCAAAGGTTTGTATCCGTATCAATGATCTGCAGCGTCGTGGAGATTAATTAATCAATAGTGAAGTGTTTGCGACGTTTTTGGTTTGGGTAATGTTAGCTTGATCAGTTGTTGCTATCTGATTTTTCATTTCTTCTACTCGTCAAATAAAATGTTTGTACTCCCTCCGTCTTAAATTAATTGTCGCAAAGTTTGGCAAAAGTGGATGTATAATCATAAACAGATCTCAACTATTTCATCATTCTTTTCTTGATATATGACAATTTAATGTGTTCTCAAATGTTTGATTTTTTGACTATTTCGCCAAATGCTTTGGGCTGCCTTCGCATCCTTTTGTAGGTAATATATATACCAGTGCCTTCTACTTGGTAAGGCTCTTGTCTGGTATGGGAAATTACTACGAACTTGATGACTCGAAGCTTGTTGTTTTCAGGATTGCCTGCTGAACATTGAAAATTAATCTGGAGATGATGATAGCTAAGATTTTTTCACGAAGTTTGGTGCAGACTCCTTGATTACACGCTTACAAGAGGTGGTGTAGCTGCAAGTTCTTTGGTGAAGAGAGTTGGCTCCAAACTTGATCGTGCAGATGGAGCTTGTTTACTTTTGGACATAATATGCCAGCTTAACTTATTTGGTTGCCTAATTTTTTTTTTTGATTTGTCTGTTGCTTAACTTATTTGGTTAGATAAGTTAGACCGGACTGTTGGAAATAATACTGCTGCTGCATACTATATACATGCCGACAGAGCATGTCTGAATTCATTTGCTGTCACGTTTCTTGGGTTCAATTGTATTCTTTTTTTTGAGAAATCTTTGGTTCAATTGTTGCCGACGGAGCATTGTACATTGTCAGGAATCAGCGTAAGTTCAGTTGCAGCAATGGTAAACAACCAGGGGCTTTCACGTATGGTAGGGGGCTGTCAGGTTGTCTTCCCCCTAGGGGATTGGGATTAGTGGGGATTGGGTGTGGAGAGGGGTTTCACCCAATCCCCTAGGGGATAAACCCCACCAATCCCTGAAAATACTCCTCAAACAAACAGGGCCTATTTGAGGACGGTGATGGTGCAAATACTTTTCGCGCTTTTAACCCAACTCAAGCTGAAGAAACTTATTCAATGGTCACTGCTAACCGCTTTTGGTCCCAAATCTTTGGCGTTGCTTTTTTCAATAAACGTTGGTTATATTTCTTTATGCTATTTGTACCGAGCAAAGACAATACCTCAGCCTTGATGTGCATGTTGGTAGGTATTCTATATTAGAAAACAGACCGCTTTCTGCATGTCATTTGATTCCATGTTTTGCATGATCTAATACAACCATTCCAGTGTTTGGCTACATGTAAGACTACGGCCACGGTAACCTCTTCTCTAATATGGTGAGATTACCAGAGTATGAACATAGTATGAACAATAGGATAAACAGGTACGATAGTCTTAAATATAACGGAGAACGTCATAAAGATGTAACGTAAAGAGGTAGCAGAACAAGAAGTCACAACAACACATAGGAAGGGTAGCTTAAACGTCCATCAAAACGTTCTCCGGGTGATGAGAGCACATTGTGGCAATCTCGACGCTGATGGTGTCGAAGATGACGACCCTGAACGTTTTGGAAGCTACCTTCTTGAAAAGGAGTTGGAAGCCCATACATACATCGTGAGCCGTTGCAAATGGCGCCCAGCCCCTATCGAGGCATGCTCTGCTACTGATCTCATTCAGATCGATAGTCCGGACACAGACGGTGTTCGTCTTTAGTCTGATCTTCGCTGGCAATTCACTTAGGCCCGGCGTGAAGGCTTCCGGGACTGGGAGCAAGCCTAGGTTAGGGGAACCACCCCTTTGCAGAAATGGCTCGGGGACACATATACCTTCATTCAACCATAGTTTGTCTGTTTCTTCTTCGAGAGCGGGACCTGACCCATGAACACCGTGTACTCCTTTTTCGAATCCTGCCAAAAAACTTGGTCCGAATTGGTAAACAATGGCTGAAGATGGCCTCATCTATTAGATTACAACACCGTTTGTCCAAGTATTGTTTGAAAGTAAAGGATCAAAAAACATGCACAACACTTGAACATATCACAAGATCATTTACACCAATAGCTGAACTGCTAGGCTGCATAGTTATATCATTGCCCAGATGACTCATAAAAACATGCCTCATAAAAAATACTCATCAAAACACGCCTCTACAAAAGACTCGTCAAAACACGCCTCATAAAAATAGTCATACAAAAATGCCAGGAGATGACTCTTATAGGATCAAGAGTAATGCATAAGAAATATGGTTGTATAATGCTCAAGGTACTACAAGATCACCTCCTTACACCGTTAATGTGACAATATGTAATTATCGACAATGTGCAAGGTCTCAGCGATCATCGACAAGTAAGAGTCATAGCAAGATTTGCGCCACCAGACTAGCCAACAAAAGCAATTAGATGCCTCTACTAGTGACTGCTTAATGATTTTAATGGTTGTCTGTTGGCACTGTCGATCACATTTTAATTGACCAGAAGTAAAATCAAAACTTGTCGCCATAAAAACAGTAACCAAAACAGAAATAAGACTCATAAAGAATAAACACGTAGTCATCATCATGAGATGATTTTTCATGACCCATAGAAATGCACAAGGAAGTGAAGGACGTGTTTGGTTGCCTACAATTACCACAACCGTAAGGTTGTACATTGCGCAAAGTCCTGAATAATCACCTCCTAGTAATTATGGTGTGCTACAATGTAATCATTGAAGGGGAACGTAGCATAGAAAACAAAAAATTTCCTACGCGAGGGACACCCGAAAGGCCAAGATCTAATCTAGGAGACGAAGTGTAACGGGCAACAAGAGGGTTAAGGAGAACACATACCCTCGAAGACTCAAAGTGGTACGAGATCAAATCTCGTTGTTGGCGTAGTCGTACTCACACCGATCCCGATAGCGAGAAGATGGCACCGCAATCCGGCGGTGCATCCGTGATCGGTCACACGTACGGTTGATGACGACCTCCGTTCCCTCGTTCCAGCGGGGCGCGGAAGTAGAGGATCCCTCGGAACTCCAGCAGCACGACGGCGTGGTGTGGTGGAGAAAAACATTGCTCAGGGCTTCGCCAAGCGCACGAACAAGTGGTGGAGCAGCGGCAGGAGGGAGGAAGAGATGACACAAGTGTGTGTTGTGGGAGAGGGAGCTCTCACCCCTCCTTTTATAGGAGGGGATGGCAGCCACGAATTTTTGGCTGCCTCCACCTCTCCCTCATCATGTGAGTGGAGTCTCCACTCAACCCACTCATTCTTCCATGAATTCCCACTCAAAATCCCAAGGGTTTTCTTTAATAAATAAATAAAACAATTTTATTTCTTTATTTTAATATTTGTTAATTCCATTAACAAACATTAACATATAACCCCTTGAGTTAGTTGTTAAATTACTCGAAACAATTTCGGTGACTATTTCAATATTCCCCGAAACAATTTCGGTGCTGTCCAAACTTTTCTCCGATATTCCGTATCCTCTCAAATGCGTCATCGAACCTTAAGTGTGTCACCCTACGGTTCGCGAATAAGATAGACATGATCGAGACTCCTCTCCGATCAATAATCAACAGCGGGATCTGGAGATCCGTGATGACTCCTATATATTCAACGATGACTCTCGTGATCGTGTGAACCAACAACGCCGTGAACTATTCCCTTTGTCTCGCGATATTTTACTTGTCCGAGATTCGATCATTGGTATCAACCATACCTTGTTCAATCTCGTTACCGACAAGTACTCTTTTCTCGTTCCCGTGATATAACATCCTTTGTGATCATATCACGTGCTTGCAAGCGGTTTCGATGTGATATCACCGAGAGGGCCCAGAGTATATCTCTCCGTCATTTGGATGGACAAATCCCACTCTTGATCCATGATCCTCAACTAATACTTTACGAATACTTAACGACACCTTTATAGTCACCCTGTTACGGTGTGACGTTTGATGCCATCAAAGCACTCTTCCGGTATCAGTGATTGACATGATCTCATGGTCTAAGGAATAAGTTACTTCGTATGTTTGATATAACAATGTAAACTAAATGACTTGATCGCATTGCTATATTATCTTTGGGTATATGTTCATCACATCATTCTTCTAATGACATGACCCCGTTATTAATAACATCCAATGTTCATGATCAGGAAACCTTGATCATCTATTAATCAACGAGCTAGTTAAAAGAGAGGTTTTACTAGGAACCATTGTTTGTTTATTAAGCACACATGTATCAACGTTTCCGGTTAATACAATTCTAGCATGAGAAATAAACATTCATCATAAACAAGGAATAAGATAATAACCATTTTATTATTGCCTCTCGGGCATATTCCCTTCAGTCTCCCACTTGCACTAGAGTCAATAATCTAGTCTGTAAGCACTTTAACACATATGGCGTACCAGTGTTATTACCATGCTTCGCATGCGGTAAACATCATCAAAAAGATCTGAACTGTTCAGGTCCTATTGTATTTGCATGTTCTTTGCGTCTACACGCATCACTCATTCTCTAATGAGATGGCTTTGTATATATATAGTCAATTCGTGAAAACTTAATTCCTCAGCTTAAACTGATGTCACTAACATTGTGAAAATGTAGCTTCATAGTGTTAGCATTCTTGGAAACTCACCAAGTTTCGGTGATACCTTAATTCCTCAGCTTAAACTGATGTTACTAACATTGTGAAAATGTAGCTTCATAGTTTCAGCATTCTTGGAAATTCACCAAGTTCAATAAAGAACTCCTTGACACAAAATACGCTTATAATTAGTTGTCAACACAACGATATACTTTAGCCTTTGTTGTAGTATCTGTCACAATATTTTAATTTTGAAACTCTTTCAAATCCAGCATGGAACTTTCTTCCATCCTATTGTGCTACCCTTCATCACATATTTTAATTGAGATAAAATTACTTGAATAAATGACAAGACTATTAGTGTAACATATTACAACTATTATTTTGTCATTACTATATAGGAAAACATATCCTTAGCATTTCTAAAATGACACAAGGATCTCTCCCACTGTTGTCTAATCATCATATGAATTATCCTACTATAACATTTTATAGCATAAGACTCATCTGGTTGTGTACATAGCATGGAAACATGACTTAGAAATCTCAATTTCAATGATGCTCATCATGTGTCAAAACACATGAATCTTGCTCAATTATTTTCCATGTGACAAGAACTCCTTCTTATCAATTGTATATTGACTTACTTCAATATTTCATCTATGTAATTTGGCTTCAATCATATCAGGCGCTTCAATCCATCTTTTATAGATATCGATGCCCAATATCTTCTAAGCCTTTCATCAATATGAAATCTTAACCGTGTTAATTTAAAATACATATTTTCCAATCAACCATATGTCATCTACATAAAGTATTGGAAATATGTCATAACGCTCCCACTTAATTTCTTGTAACTCTACAAGCATCTTTATCATTCATGATGGAATCAAACTCTTTTGATAACTTCATTAAGGTAAAGATTTCAACTTCGTTATGCTCACTTCAACCATTGAAGTGCGCATGCCTTTCTAGCAACCTTTTGAATTTTACAAAACTCTCAGACTGTGTCAAGTACACATCCTTGAACAAACTTCCTCGAGAGGAGAATTGGTTTTGTTATTCAACATCCATATCATAATATGTACCTTTGCTAGAACTATCTGCAAAGACTAAGCATCACTACGGAAGATCAAAATCTTGTAGTAGTGAACTCTTTGAACTTCGTCGAAAACAACTTTTCGATAAGTATCCATGTCTTTGTCGCTATATAGACCCTTTTGCTATCGTTAGGCATCATTCCTATTGAAAGGACTACCAAGTCACATACTTGATATTCATACAAGGATACTATGGCGGATATAATGACTCATAGTCAATTTTACGAAGTCAGTGCCCATCATTTGCTTCCTTTATAAGGTCCAGGTCCTTTGTTGTCAAAACAACACTTTATACTTAAACCACAAGTTGTTCAAAGTACAAAGTTTTTGGACTTTTCTGCTACAGTTCGCAAACTCATTTGAAGTATCTACAACATTTGTAGTGTCTTCTACTTAGTCAAAATAGTAAACCCCGGAACAACTTCCAGTGCTGCGCTACTCTTGACATGATAACGGAGATTCTGTAATCTTGTTGAGTTTGTACCGTGCTCCCACTCACTTGTTTCGCAAGAACTACTTTCTCGAGAAATCAACCCTTTCTGACAAACAACATTTGTCTTTTGGTTCGGTGATAGGATAAATACCCAATATTTTATTTGGGATAACCTTATAAACATATATTTATCCTATTTTGGTTGTAAACATTTTACACATGCTATGCATACCAAAACTTAAGAAAAATGACAATTCAGGTCATTACCCAAACCATATCTTATATGTTGTCAATTTCAACGGATCATGATGGTGCTCTTTTCAGTGTAAAAGCGGTTGTCCTTAATGTATAAACTACAAACATATAATGGCAATTTTATTAATCTTACCATGTCAAACAGGGTTTGATTTTGTCTTTTGAATACTCCAATCTAATGTGGGGTATTCGAGAAGTATAAGTTGTAGAACAATTTTGCAACTTCTCAGATGTTTTGCTAAACTTGTAACTCAAACTTTATCCTTTATGATCCAATCATAAAAACTTGATTATCTTATTACATTGATTTTAACTTCATATTAACAACCTTTTGAACCAATTCAAAATGTCAAACTCTGTTCCCTTTAAATAGATATACTCACATATCTACTTAAATCATCGACAAAATTTTATGAAGGAAAAATTAATCCACCATACATGACTACACATAATGGACTATATACATCAATATGTATAATCTCCACTAAATTAGTCGTCCATTCTACTTTGGCCTAAGAACGGAATTCTAGTCATCTTTTGGAAGAGGTCTCACAAGCGTCAATAAAATGACTCCGGAAGTCCATCAATATGGAGTTCCTTCATGTTTTCCTTTCCGATATGAACTAAAATGGTGGTGTCACAATTTAAGTGAACTCTTCAACGTCTTGCAACGTTTAGCATTTAGTCTTATAGATGTTTACTTTACCAACATGATTTATATTAACATATCCATCAATTATGGAATATGGTCATAGTTTGAACAATCTCATTTGTTCTCACAAAAGACTAGAACAAAATAACAAATTATTACGTTCTTCAAATAAATCTTGACTGGTTGGTTCGATACGACAATGAACACAATAACACTTTATTTATGTTCTTGTCATAATCGATTCCACATCTATTACTAGTTCCTTTTAGGCCCTTGTATTTCTTTCATTGCGTTGCTTTGTATGACAACTCATACCAACCAATGTGGTATCAAAATACCAAAAATACTTTGTTAACTAGTAATACATCTATATCTTGTATATCAAGTATATACTCCTGAGCTGGACTTTTCCAGTTATCTTCTTTTCTGCCATATATCTATTTGTAATTCTATTTTCAATATTCCCTTTCCTTTATAGAAGAATCATTCAACATCAAACAATGCTAGTCTTACTAGCTCATTTTCTTTGGCGTGTTAGTCATATACTATCACCCATTGAGTCATACTTTGAGTTTGATTGTTCTACTAATATCACCATATTAATAGCATTCTTCTAGATTCCACTCTTAGCATTTTCCAAGTAAGGTAAACTACTTTACCCATACTTCTAATCCATCCCATCATAACAATTTTATGATTAAGCTATTATAGCTCGAAGGAAGGAATTTAGAGGATAATTTTTAGCATCCAATTTCTTGGAATATTCAAACGCCTAGCGTCTTCAATCATTGCATATATTCAGATAATATAAGCAAACATTGTCACGCTAAATTATACTCAGTCATGTTGCCACAAATAAGTTTCTAGATATCAATATATCTTTCACTTGATTGTTTCTGAAAACAACTCTTTTCAGTCCCTAAATCACCTTGATCAACAAAACATTCTTTTGAAGATAAAGTAATACGGAAGCAACCATGACTCTGGATTCTAAGTAGGAATTATTTGCTCTCTAGATTAATCAATCATTAACCACATGGAGCTAGGTAGGAAATACCAAAAATTTACAATAGGACTCAATTTTAAATTTCACTAATATGGTACCAATCTTAAATGGTATTTACCAGATCATAACAGTTATATCTCAATTAACAATCTAAGTGTAAGATAGTTATGAGGATGCCAATGACTACTACAAGTTGTGCAAATTCAATTTGATTTGTTGTTCATGATAAATAAGTTCAAGTTAATTCAAATTAAGCCATGAACTCCCACTCAAAAACAACATCCCTCTTAGTCGTCTTTAGTGATTACACGAACCAAATTCACTACACCAAAACCGATCATCACGTGAGATGATGTAGCTTCAAAGGCGAACATTGACATGTTCATCATATCATCCATATGACTCATGCTTTACCTTTCGGTTACGTGTTCCGAGGCCATGTCTGTACATGCTAGGCTCGCCAAGTAGAACCGTAGTATTGCGTGTGTTTCAAGGCCATGTCTGTACATGCTAGGCTTGAAAACACCCGTTGTATGCGAACGTTGAGTCTATCACACCCGATCATCACGTGGTGTCTCGAAACGACGAACTTTCTTAACGGTGCATACTTAAGGAAGAACACATTATTATCTTGATATTAAGTGAGAGGGATCATCTTATAATGCTACCATCGTTATCTAAGCAACACAAGATGCATAAAAAGGATTAACATCACAAACATCACATGAAAGGATAACGTGATATGATATGGTCCTTCTTGCACTTGATCTCCATCATGTGCATTATGGTATGATCTCAATCATTCCACCGGCGTGGTACCAAGTACCACGGTACCCCAAACTTGATTGTCCATCAATAAGAAGACAACCATATGGATACCTTCCGGTATATCAATAATTTACAAAATAGATCATCTCATAATCAAATTTGTAATATTGACCATATCAATTCACATGCCCAGCAAAAACTAGTTAGACGCTTCTAATTTATTTTTGCATATTTTACGTGGCTTAGGGCTTTCGAGGATAGAACCGTTCATACCTACGAACATCAACCACAACATTGATAAACACATTTTTAACAACCCTTCATAGATTAGATCTTAACTATAGTAGGAGAAACAGACACCCGCAAGCCACTTATGCAATACAAGTTGCATGTCAGTTGTGGAACAAGTCTCATGTACGTGGACATGTAAGGTTAGTCCGGGCCGCTTCATCCCACTATGCCACTAAGATCATAAAATAGTCAAGGAGGTAATAACATGATCATCAACGCCCACATACACCTATGTGTTCTACCCGTACAAAACATCTACGCATAGATCCGGCTCTGATACCACTGAAGGGGAACGTAGCATAGAAAACAAAATATTTCCTACGCGAGGGACACCCGAAAGGCCAAGATCTAATCTAGGAGACGAAGTGTAACGGGCAACAAGAGGGTTAAGGAGAACACATACCCTCGAAGACTCAAAGTGGTACGAGATCAAATCTCGTTGTTGGCGTAGTCGTACTCACACCGATCCCGATAGCGAGAAGATGGCACCGCAATCCGGCGGTGCATCCGTGATCGGTCACACGTACGGTTGATGACGACCTCCGTTCCCTCGTTCCAGCGGGGCGCGGAAGTAGAGGATCCCTCGGAACTCCAGCAGCACGACGGCGTGGTGTGGTGGAGAAAAACATTGCTCAGGGCTTCGCCAAGCGCACGAACAAGTGGTGGAGCAGCGGCAGGAGGGAGGAAGAGATGACACAAGTGTGTGTTGTGGGAGAGGGAGCTCTCACCCCTCCTTTTATAGGAGGGGATGGCAGCCACGAATTTTTGGCTGCCTCCACCTCTCCCTCATCATGTGAGTGGAGTCTCCACTCAACCCACTCATTCTTCCATGAATTCCCACTCAAAATCCCAAGGGTTTTCTTTAATAAATAAATAAAACAATTTTATTTCTTTATTTTAATATTTGTTAATTCCATTAACAAACATTAACATATAACCCCTTGAGTTAGTTGTTAAATTACTCGAAACAATTTCGGTGACTATTTCAATATTCCCCGAAACAATTTCGGTGATGTCCAAACTTTTCTCCGATATTCCGTATCCTCTCAAATGCGTCATCGAACCTTAAGTGTGTCACCCTACGGTTCGCGAATAAGATAGACATGATCGAGACTCCTCTCCGATCAATAATCAACAGCGGGATCTGGAGATCCGTGATGACTCCTATATATTCAACGATGACTCTCGTGATCGTGTGAACCAACAACGCCGTGAACTATTCCCTTTGTCTCGCGATATTTTACTTGTCCGAGATTCGATCATTGGTATCAACCATACCTTGTTCAATCTCGTTACCGACAAGTACTCTTTTCTCGTTCCCGTGATATAACATCCTTTGTGATCATATCACGTGCTTGCAAGCGGTTTCGATGTGATATCACCGAGAGGGCCCAGAGTATATCTCTCCGTCATTTGGATGGACAAATCCCACTCTTGATCCATGATCCTCAACTAATACTTTACGAATACTTAACGACACCTTTATAGTCACCCTGTTACGGTGTGACGTTTGATGCCATCAAAGCACTCTTCCGGTATCAGTGATTGACATGATCTCATGGTCTAAGGAATAAGTTACTTCGTATGTTTGATATAACAATGTAAACTAAATGACTTGATCGCATTGCTATATTATCTTTGGGTATATGTTCATCACATCATTCTTCTAATGACATGACCCCGTTATTAATAACATCCAATGTTCATGATCAGGAAACCTTGATCATCTATTAATCAACGAGCTAGTTAAAAGAGAGGTTTTACTAGGAACCATTGTTTGTTTATTAAGCACACATGTATCAACGTTTCCGGTTAATACAATTCTAGCATGAGAAATAAACATTCATCATAAACAAGGAATAAGATAATAACCATTTTATTATTGCCTCTCGGGCATATTCCCTTCAATCATTGGCCATGTTCAACATCATAAAGAAGAGCATAAAAAGCATTGCAAAGCACCGACTCAACTATGTTGTGCCACATTATATCATCGGCTTCAATCAAAGTACATAACAATGAACATGAATGCAGTAGATGAATTAGTCTCAGTTGTTGGAACTAGTCATTTTTTCCATGTGTGACAAATAAAGGACCAAGTGAAATGGACATCATTGTTGATCAGAAAGGAAGGTCATTTATTCCACCACTTAGAATTGGATGCTCCAAGCTTTCATCATTGGCACCAAAATGGCTCGAGGCTACCAAATCACGGTCTCAGAACACCAAATCGAGGAAAAGAGACAACCAACAATACCATGTCGTTATACAATCACCTCTTGTATACACCGCAGGATATTGTTGGACTCTCCTTTCACCAAATTGCTTCATCACTGGACGAATATAACCCCTAATCTTACCCATGTAGTCGACAAAATCCCCAAATCTACGAACCGTAGACCCTAAACATGCAAATCGGATGAAAGAGTAGATCACACTCAACGTAAATGAGATTGAAAGCAAAGCATCCGACAAAAAAGCATGAACTAAGACCAAATCGTAAAAAACGCAAACATTTTGTGGCCTACACGCATATCGAACCCTAAAATAGCCTAGATCTACTCTGCATGTCTCTCCACCGTAAAGAAACAACGCTGATCTAAAGATCTAAGGAGAATACGAGTGCAAGAGAGGTTGGAGATGCTCTTACCTCTATTGCCGCCGCCGACGAAGAAAGGTCGATGAATGCGCTGTAGATGGAGCGTTGTTGACGATGACGTTGAGGAGAAGGAGACGCCCGGCCGTCCGCTTCTACCGCCACCCATGATGCGGGCCGCCGAGTTCTGCTACTACCAGAGATGGGGGAACCGCCGGCGCGGTGAAAGGTGGGAGAAGGAGCGAGCAGAGAGTGTGAGGAGAGAGAGCGATAAGGGGATTTATGGCGCATGTTCCCGAAGGAACGCGACGTCTCCCGCGTATATGCGCGCGTGCGCGCTTGCGCTCCACTCAGCCTGGCCCCAGCAAACCCGCCTATTCGGCCGTTCCCCCGGAGCCTGGCCCAACGTGTATTAAAGTTCGTGCGGGTCAAAAATTCTCCTCCAGTGAAACCAAATAGTGGGCTGGTTTTGCACCCAGCGGGCCTGGTCTGGGATCCTGCAAGCTACCAAACGCGTCCTTAGAGTAATGCTTGCAATTCATGTTCCGCACCTCCGTGGAAGAGGTGTCTAGTAACTTTACTAGTCCCTCCCATACTTTTTAAGTGTCGGAAGAAATGAACCTACCACACACATATTCATAGATGTACGTACGACACTCTTGTGGGATCGGAGGGAGTATAAATTGAAATGGGAAACAATTTTCATCCTCGTGAGAATTCGCGCTAGCGATCCTCTACAAGTGCGCGCCGCTTGTCCCACACTGGTGAGAGAAACCGCGACGTGCCACTTGTCCCATACTTGTGAGACAAACCGTGACTGGAGCCCCACATATGCACCTTATCCTTTCGCCACCGCGCCTCCTTGGCTCATTCTTTCCTGTCCTTTCCCTTGTTCTTCTCTCTTCTCTCATCGATGTGGCCACAACACTACCCACACCGACCTGGCCTTCCTGAGCAGAGACGACACCGCTGAGGAGACCGAGCTCGTTGGGGGCCATGTCATCCACCGTGAGGCTGAATCGGCACAACTCTGTTGACACACAAACACGGGATGTGTACCCCTGATACGTCGAAAACGTATCTCCTTTTTTGAACACTTTTGTTATTGTTTTCCTCTAAACTTGTGAGTTTTGGATACATCTAAGACGGACTAACGCTGTTTTCAGCAGAATTACCTTGGTGTCTCGTTTTTGTGCAGAATAAACAACTTTCGGGAAATTGCCCAGAAAAGACCCCATTGGCACTACAACACCAGAAAACCCCGCGAGCCAGAAGGAGACCCGGAGAGGGGCCAGGAGGTGTCCAAACCACCCCCGACGCGCCCCCTAGGCCACGCCACCTGGTGGTGTGGGCCACTCCCACACCCCCTCGGGCTCCCCTTTCGACTACATATTTCCTTCAACCCTAAAACGCGTGGGGGGGGGGGTCGTCATATTCCACAGAAACACAGCAGAGCGCCGCCGCCACCTCGAACATCGATTTGGGGATCAGAAGTTCCTGTTCTGGTGCCCTGCTGGGACGGGGATTCTAAGGAGATCATCGCCATCGACACCGCCCCTCCTTCTCCATCAACCATCCATGTTTCCCCTGTCCATGTGTGAGTAAACACCGCTGTAGGCTGAGAGGGATGGAAGGGATTGGATGAGATTGATCATGTAATAATGCCAGATTGTTAGGGCATAGTGCATAGTATCCATTGTTAGTGTTTTCGAACGTTGTTGCAACTTGTTATGCTTAATGCTTGTCACTAGGTCCCGAGTGCCATGATTTCAGATCTAAACAAGTTATTGTTTCATGAGTATAATTATGTTTCTTGATCATATCTGCAAGTTGTTTACACACATTGTTGTCCGGAACCCGAGGCCCCAAAGTGACAGAAATTGGGACAACCGGAGGGGATGGTTGTGATGTGAGGATCACATGTGTTCACGAAGTGTTAATGCTTTGCTCCGGTGCTTTATTAAAAGGAGCACCATAATTACCAGTAGTTTCCCTAGAGGCCAGCTGCCACGGGCTGATAGGAGAAAAGATGTTGTGCAAGTTTCTCATTGCGAGCACGTACGACTATATTGGAACACATGCCTATGGTTTGCCTACATGTTTGATACTTTATTATTATTATCTGCAATGCTCATGTTATTATTATTATTATTATTACATGACCCTTGTTATCCATGCAACACCCGTCCATCCATTCCCTCTATGCCTACGGTACTTTCCGTACTATTGTTTTCCGCGATTGCTACTGCTGTTACTATTTTACTACTGCTGTTATTTTATTTCTACTGCTGCTATAAAACTGTTACCACTGATAAATTGTTGCGAGCAAGTCTACTTTCAGGTGCAGCTGAATTGACAACTCAGTTGTTAAGGCATATAAATAGTCTTTGGCTCTCCTTGTGTCGAATCAATAAATTTGGGTTTTACTTCCCTCGAAGACTGTTGCGAACCCCTATACTTGTGGGTCATCAAGACTATTTTCTGGCACCGTTTCCGGGTAGCATAGCTTTATTTACTTGCTCACTTGATCGGGATATTTTTTGCTACAAGCCATTCATCATGGGCAAGACTCGTGATGGAAAAGTTCCTATATTACCATCCACTACAAGAAGAGGCACAACTCTGAACACCTCTGTTGCTCTTGATTCACCGTCTGTTATGAGTAAGCTTCTTACTCCACCACATGTTACACATACTGTTACTTCTTCTGAGTATGAGAATGCTTCTGATACTTTTGATGATGCTTCTACTGTGCTTGATGATACTGGTTCTCTAGTTCCTTTCCTAGATTCTACTATTGCTAAATCCAAACAAATGAAAAATGCTGAAATTTCTGTTGAAAATATTGGTACACCTGTTAATTCAGCTAAGCTTATTGATGATCTTTATGAAACCTATATTGAACTGAGTGATGATTTTATTGGAGAAGCTGGTGCTACTACTGGTGCAAGTGCTCTTAAGAGTCTTCTTGCAAGAAATATAAATCTTCTCTTGATGCTAAGTTTGCCACATCTCCCATACACATTGTAGACAAGGATTATGGTTTCTATTTAGATTTATCTTATATATCTATTGTTGAGAAGGAAACTTTTTGTGGAACTGAAAGTAAAAGTGTTATGGAACACATAAATGAGATTTCATCTATGAGTAGTTTATTTTCTGATGATACTAAGCTGCATACTTATTTTGTTACCAAGATTATTTTCTCATGATACTTATCTACCACCTGGATCTATTACTTGTACTATGGATTTGATTAATGCATTCTTTCAAAAATATTTCCCTGCTAGTGCTCAACATGCTTATGTGCAAGAAATCTTTAACTTTGAGCAGATTAAAGGAGAAAAATTACCTGAATCTTGGACAAGATTTTGTGCTTTAATAAGAGCTTGCCCTGGTTATGCACTACCTAAAAATGAGATCCTAGATATATTTTATAATTGACTAACTGTTAAATCTAGGACATACCTAGATAGTTGTGCTGGTTGTGTTTTTAGGAAAAGAATTCCAGAAGAAGCTTAGGAATTAATGACTAAAATAGCCAAAAATAATGATGATTGGAATATACCTGATCCTACACTTACACCAGAGCCAACACGAATACCCACACCCAAGAAGAGAAGGATGATTGAATTAAATGAGGAAGTGATCAAGGAAGCCAAGAAATCTCTTAAATAGAGGGGTATTAAATCTGAAGATGTGAAGAATTTACCTCCTATAGAAGAATTATGTAAGCCTTATTTCTCAACCATCAACTGTTGAGGTACACTCTCTCCAATACTTTGATAATAGAGATATTCCCTATTCCAAACCACCTGATCAATTCTTAGATCAATTTGATAATTATGTTGTTAAGCAAGATAATTTTAATATGAGAGTGAAAAATCACCTTATGGAAAACTCTAGAGCTATAAATAATTTGCATGGTATTATTGAGAGAACCTCTAATGATGTTAAAATGCTTGTTAAACATTTTCAAATGGTTCAAAGTCAAATTGATCAACTCACTAAAGTGCAAAAAGACATGCTAGCTAATGCTTCTAGAGATAAACATGTTTGTGAAATAATTACTAGAAGTGGTGTTTCTACTCAGGACCCCTTGTATCCTGAAGGACATCCTAAAAGAATTGAATAAGATTATCAACAACCTAAAAACAATAGTTCTCCTTCTAAGAAAAAGAAGAAGAGACATAAAAATGTTGTAGAATCTCCTGAACTTCCTAAAGATCCAAATAGTATATCTATTTCTGATGCTGAAACTGAAAGTGGTAATGATAAAAGTGATGCTTATGATAAAGAAAAAATTGTAGCTGAACCTGAAAAGCAAACTAATACTGTGAAGTATACTAAGGAGGATTTCATTGACAATAAACATGGTAAAGAAAGAGAGCCTTGGGTACAAAAATCAATGCCTTTTACTAATAAGAAACACAAATCTAAGGAAGAAGAACATTATAATAAATTCTGTGAGTGGATGAATCCTTTGTTTTATCAAATTCCTCTGACTGATGCTATTAAATTGCCTCCTTATTCAAAATATATGAAAGATATTATCTCTAACAAAAGGAAAATTCCTAATGAGAAAATTTCTAGTATGCTTGCTAATTACTCTTTTAATGGTAACGTTCCAAAGAAGCTTGGAGACCCTGGTATTCCAACTATTCCTTGTTCCATTAAAAACAATTATGTTAGAACCTCTTTATGTGATCTGAGAGCTGGAGTTAGTGTTATGCCTTTCTCTCTTTATAAGAGACTCTCTCTTGAAAAAATTAATACACACTGATATATCTTTTCAAATGGCTGATAAATCTTCTGCTATTCCTATATGTGATATTGTTCCTGTTTAAGTTGCTACTAATTGTTTCATATTAACTGACTTTGTTGTGTTGGAAATGCCTGAAGGTGATAATATGTCTATTATTTTTGGGAGACCTTTTCTTAACACTGCAAGGGCTTTTATTGATTGCAATCAAGGCAAATTAACTTTTAATGTTAATGATAAAGAGCACACTATTTATTTTCCCAAGAATTTTGATAGAAGATATGGTCTAAATTCAATTGAAAATATTGAGACCATCAAAATTGGAGAGTTTTATTGTCCCATTCCAGTACCACCAAAAGAATATGAAATTATTATGATTGATACTATGTCCATCAAGGTTGAGGTAACATAATTATTTAGTGTTGAGCAAAGTTTTTCTTCATATGAAAATTATTCTGGTAACAAGACTTGATCACCCTTGTTAACAAATAATTTTGAATGAAGAGGTCAATGTTTTCACCTTCCCCATTATGTTTTCACCAAGTTTACTTCTGTTACCACATTGCTACTTTAGTACATCATCCATACTTTTGTTTTCACTGTGATTTCTCTTGTTTTCACCTACTTATGTTTGTTTTCACCACCCATAATTTTGTTTTCACCACCTCCACCTTTGTTTTCCTTTGTTATTTTTCCATTGGAGTGTCATAGAACCTCTGTAGTTCTTGTTTTGTTTTTTTCCACCTTTTCACTTTTGTTTTCCTGGGTTTTGTTAATTATTAAAATTCTGGAAGTGCCTCAAAAATAAAGTTACTCAAAAAATTCCAGAAAAATTATAATAAATTTTTACGTTAAAAATGAGGCAGAAAGCCAGCGGGGAGACCCCAGGGGAACCCACCAGTCAGGCACACCATGGGGTGGCGCGGCCTGCCCTCTAGTGGCGCCAGCACATGATGTGGGGCCCCTGGCCCTCCACTTACTCTCTCTACTGCCAAAGTCTTCTCTCTCACCCACCAAACTCAACACATTTCCTAGAACCCGAGTTCATGTTGTTCTTCCTCGAAATTTTTGGATCTCTTTGCTTAGCCCATCTTTTGTGCTGAAATCTGGTGCATTTGCTCTCCGGTATGTGACTCCTCCGATGATCCAAGTAGAATTTTATTTGGTGAAGTATTTCTTGAGTATTTTGGTATTGTAGGTGACAACTTATGTGAGTTTGCATGCTTCATTTAGTAGAAATAATTTAGTTTTGATGCATGTTTAGCTCTCCTATAAGTCACTATAGTAGCTTCCACCATATAGTTGCTTGAAATCAATTTGTGTGATTGGTTGTTGAAAAGTTTCAGAGATGGATAGCCATAATTTTCGAGAGATATTTAGGAGTGATGCTCCTAGGAGAACAAGGTCCTCACGTTCTTCCACTACAATGAGGCCATCGTACAATGAAGACGTTATTGCACCGACTAGTGACGATGCGGGAGGTGATGGTATCGTTAACCCATCTAGCTTTCCTTGCATTACATTCCTAAGAAGTGCAGATTTATTAGATGACTTTCGTATGCTCATTGAAAGAGTTGGTCTAACCAACTTTATGGAGGATGAAATACCTCAGTATAGCACTCTCACAAAAACTTTTGTTGAGAGCTTTATATTTCAGAACACACATTTTGGTCCAACTGTTGCTTTTAAGTTATATAGTACTCCTGTTTACTTGTCCTTGGTAGATTTTTGTGCTATTATAGGTATCAACGCTTCCGGGACAGCGAGCTGGATTCAGGATAAACCAACAGGTCTCCAGGGGCTCTAGCGAGAAATCACCAATGATGATGGTCGTTCATCCCAGCGTGGAAAGATAAGGAACATCCAACTTTCTGCCCTTAGATATTTTACTTAGTATATTGCTACTAGTATCCTCGGTAAGGGAAACACTAGTAACATTTCTAGTTATCAGCTTGCTTTCATTGATGCTGCGCTGAACCATAGCATGAAGTATAGCCTTGGTGCACTTGTTGCACGCCGCCTTGCTGCTAATGGGCCTATTTTGGGAGGCATTATTGCTACACGTGTAGCAACTGCTTTAAATGTTTCTGTTGCTCCATGTAGACTTAATCTCGCTGCCATGAAGTCCCATCACTTTTTTTACTACTATATCTAATGCTAATCATTTAATCTATAGAGTTCTATTTATTGACGGAAATGAGTCGGAAGTTGTTTTGCCGCAGCCTGTTTTGTTCAAGGTTGACATGTACCCATGGTCGCGCTCCAAGGAGGATATAGATGAGCATCTGAGCACAATGGAGTTTTACAGGCAGCAAGATAGGAGAGATGCGCCATCCGAGGACTACACCATGCAGTACGCCGGAGCGTCCTCGAGCACATATCAGGAGGAAGGTTCCTCCTCGCCATACTACGGGGGCGCCGTCCCATGGTCCCCATGGTGATTTATCTCCACTTATGCCAAAATCCTAAGGTTGGGGGGGGGGGAGGTACACCGACATCACACTCATCTTTATATCATGTTCGGTCGGTTCTTTGTATATCCATGTTTTCGTTTTCTTTCGTTTGTTTTCATTTTCTTTCGCTTCTTTCATTTCTCTTTGTTTTATTATTTTTGTTTTTGGTTTCCAAAACACAAAAGGACCAGAAATATTTCTGTTGTTTCTCTTTGTTTGCTTCTTTAGTCTCTTTAGTTGGTTTGCTTTCTTTTCTCGTTTTGGTCTAGTATTCAAAAATCCAAAAATATTTTGCTTTGTTTGCTTCCTTCTTTCTGTTCTTGTTATAAAATCGAAAACCCAAAAATATTTGTTCTTCTCCTTTGATTTGTAAAGTTTGTTGTAGAGTTCATCGGACTTCCCTGTCTCCATTGGAGCTTTATTATCATTCTATATTATTCAATCCACAAGTGAAGAGCAGTAATGATGATTTACGACAATCCGAGTTGTGGTGAGAGGCTGGTATGAGATCTATTTGTTTTATTTTTGTACATACACCCGTTGTGTGAACATGCTTAATCCGTTCATGTAAGGTGTGTGTTATTTAATTGATGCTTGGTAGTTCGTGATCTCACGTGTTAGTTCCAACTTATTAATATAAGATAGCATGTCGTATGGATGTTTGCTGGCATTCTTTTATTCATAGAAGGGTATGACATTGTGGTATCTCCCTCTGATTGCTTCGCTTGAATTGACTTGGCACATGCTCACGCATGCTATGACTGAAAAAAAAAATCGCTTAAGCCTCGATGATTTATTTTTCCTCATAGTATTTGTATCATTTTATGCCCCTGTGTAATTTTGTTTTGTCGCAAGCATTATTATGACAGTTGTTGCTCTCTTGATTGTCGCTCCCCCTCTATTACTAGCCTTCACCTGTAATGAGTATGAGCTCTACTCGTGCATCGAACTCCAAAAAACTAAAGTTTACCAAATTTGTCCACCATACCTACCTATGTATGTGGTATTTAACTGCCACTCCAAGTAAATTTCTCGTGTGCTACCTTTAAAACTTGCTAAAAATTATTCCTGTTTTCTGCCCCTGTTTTAAATCATGAGGACGTAAATAGAGAATCTTTATCTCACTTGTTGATTGTATTTCACACCCTAGACTAGTGGCTTCATCCTCTTATCCAAATGATAGAAGAGCCGGCAGTGGGGTGCCCAGCCCCAAATAATAATACAAATTATCTTCACTCTTTTTGCCCCTGATTTATCAGTCGAAGCATAATTGTGTAAACAGAAGAGAAAAATGGATGACCTTCTACACCAGTTGCGTCCTTCAAATGGGAGCCGCTCTTGTGAAATCTAGTTGGCTTGTGACATATTGTATTTTCTGTTTATCATTCGTTGACATAAGCATACACCTCTCTTAAAATGTTTTCAATACCTCAGTTTAATAAAATAAAAAGCTCTAGCACATGAGTTAATCCTTGCTTCCCTCTCCGAAGGGCCTTTATTTTACTTTTATGTTGAGTCTTCACCTTCTCACTTTATGCACCTTCTTGAGAGCATGACTGTTATTCTTAGTGTAATGTGCTTGTCCCAAAACACGGTTGATAGCGCTATAGCTTTGATGCTTGTATCTTTGATATCTTTATTTCTAGTCTTCACTTGAACTTCAGAGGTGCCCTGGCATTTATGTTTTGCTCCACTATTAAGGGCAAGCGAGTACACTTTATCATACCCTATTATGAGCATTAAAATCTTGTAGATTGAAATACTTCATGTTGTCTATTATTCGTTTGTTGGTATCTCTTCATTGTTTGCATAATTGTTGGGTAGCTTTTATTTTCCATACATCTTATTATGAATTTCCTCAGTACTTGATCATATAGTGAGTATATTTACATCATATGAAACAAATGTGTTCGCAAAAGTCTTTTATCGCACTCGGTTGTCACTGAATTTCTTGAGGACAAGCAATAAGCTAAGCTTGGGGGGAGTTGATACGTCGAAAACGTATCTCCTTTTCCGAACACTGCTCTTATTATTTTCCTCTAAACTTGTGAGTTTTGGATACCACTAACATGGAATAACGTTGTTTTCAGCAGAATTACCTTGGTGTCTCGCTTTTGTGCAGAAAAATCAACTTTCGGGAAATCGCCCAGAAAAGACCCCATTGGCCCTAAAACACCAGAAGACCCGGAGAGGAGTCAGGAGGTGGCCAAACCACCCCCCGGCGCGCCCCCTAGGCCGCTCCACCTGGTGGTGTGGGCCACTCCCACACCCCCTCGGGCTCCCCTTTCGACTACATATTGCCTTCAACCCTAAAACACGAGGGGGTTCGTCATATTCCACAGAAACACAACAGAGCGCCGCCGCCACCTCGAACATCGATTTGGGGATCAGAAGTTCCTGTTCTGGCGGCCTGCCGGGACGGGAAATCGAAGGAGATCATCTCCATCGATACCGCCACTCCTTATCCATCAACCATCCATGTTTCCCCGTCCATGTGTGAGTAAAAACAGTTGTAGGCTGAGAGGGATGGAAGGGATTGGATGAGATTGATCATGTAATAATGCCAGATTGTTAGGGCATAGTGCCTAGTATCCATTGTTAGTGTTTTCTACCGTTGTTGCAACTTGTTATGCTGAATACTTGTTACTAGGTCCCGAGTGCCATGATTTCAGATCTGAACATGTTATTGTTTCATGGGTATAATTATGTTTCTTGATCATATCTGCAAGTTGCTTACACACATTGTTGTCCGGAACCCGAGGCCCCAAAGTGACAGAAATTGGGACAACCATATAGGATGGTTGTGATGCGAGGATCACATGTGTTCACGGAGTGTTAATGCTTTGCTCAAGTGCTTTATTTAAAGGAACACCTTAATTACCAGTAGTTTCCCTAGAGGCCCCGCTGCCACAGGCTGGTAGGACAAAAGATGTTGTGCAAGTTTCTCATTGCGAGCACGTACCACTATATTGGAACACATGCCTGTGGTTTGATTACATGTTTGATACTTTATTATTATTATCTGCAATGCCCACGTTGTTATTATTACGTGTCCCTTGTTATCCATGCAACACCGGTCCATCCATTCCCTCTATGCCCATGGTACTTTCCATACTGTTGTTTTCCGCGATTGCTACTGATGTTACTATTTTACTACTGGTGTTATTTTATTTCTACTGCTGCTATAAATTGTTACCACTGATACATTGTTGCGAGCAAGTCTACTTTCAGGTGCCGTTGAATTGACAACTCAGTTGTTAAGCCATATAAATATTCTTTGGCTCCCCTTGTGCCGAATCAATAAATTTGGGTTTTACTTCCCTCGAAGACTGTTGCGATCCCCTATACTTGTGGCTCATCAACCCCGGGCGTCGAGCGTGATACACACGACTAGCCGCCGGAGGAGCATCGCCGAAAGCGCGATACACAAGACAATCCTACGCACACTTTTGAAGATCCGAAACCCCACGCGGCTGATAGGGACCCCCTCTGGATGCGTACCGGTGATCGGCTGCCCTAGGTCGGTTCGACTGCACCTAGGACTTTTGCACGGATAGAAACTCTCTGGTGCATGAAGAACTGATACATCTATTTTGCATCATTATTTATACCAAAATTTACTGTTATTCATTGATATATTTCATATTTAAATATGATACTAATGTTATTTCTTCTATTTTGCATGTTTGATGATTATTGGAGAATTATCTGCCGGAACAAGAATCTTGTTGGAAAAAGGACCGGTCAGAAATATGTGAGGAACATGGCACATCCAGAAGGTTCAATTGCAGAGGCGTACATTGCCTCCAAGTGCTTGACATCTGCTTCTAGATACTTGAAATAAGATATTCAGACAAGGTACAACCGACAACGGAGATATGAGGTTCAACAAAAAGTTGAACGACAAGAATCATCTTGTGATATGTTTGGCCATGGTGCGCGTTTAGTTAGAGCATATAGTGTGATCAATCATGATAGCATTGAGACCCTGTCAACAGAGCTTCATAGAATGGCTTGGTATGTCCTAAACAATTGCAGCAAGGTTACATGCTATATCCAGTATGTTCCCTACGTCTGAATTTTATGTTACCCTACATATTGTATACCCCATAGTTACCGGAGTTTAATAACTCTTCATGGTTTTCAGAAAGTTCAGGACAAAGCTGGAGGAAGAAGGGACACCTGATGTCGAAGTTAGGGTTGACCAGTATTTTCCAAGATGGCTCAAAGAGCATGCAAGTTTCCTTTTGCATTTTGCTTTGACCTTTTGCATTTCATTGCATGATTTTGACCATATTGTTTTTCTTTTTATTTATGTGGTACATAGATGATGAACAAGGCATGGGAAAGACCAGAATTTCATGAATATGAGTTGTTCGCATTGGCACTTGGCCCACACAGCAAAGTTAAAACATATTCAGTTTTTCATGTGAACTTAGTTCGGTTTGTCACCGCTGAGCGTGAAAAAGGCAAGAAAACGCAAAACAGTGGAGTCATGGCTGCTGGAGATCACAGCGGGGATGCAAGAGATTTTTATGGTGTCCTCAAGGAAATCAAGGAGCTGACTTATATCTCTACCGAGAAACATAAACGGATAGTTGTTCTGTTTGGCTGTGACTGGTATCGTCTTGAAGTAGGCAGGAGCATGCACAGGTTTAAACAGGAAAAGTATGATAAACTGTTCAGGAGCATCAACATTTCCAATTTGTGGTACGAGGATGATAAGTATATCCTGTCAACTGTAATATCCCAAGTATGAAAACATCCCTAGAATGTTTGCTTCTTGTTTAATTTTTGTTTTGCATCATGGCATCTTAATCATTGCATTTGTTTTCCTTTTGTTTGCATCTGTTTTTCTTTGTTTTCACAATTGAAATTCAAACAATATTCAAACCTTTGTTTCATACTTGTTATGTTACAATTTTTCCAACTAAAAAGTTCAATCAAAACAACCATTTGTTTCCTTTAAACTATAAAGTTCAAACTATCAAATGGTTCATTTTAGTCATTTCACTTAGATAAATTTGCATTCAAATTTTATCCAAATTCATGTATTTTTTTCCAAACAGCAAACATTGGAAGGTGATGAAACTTACAAAACAAATAAACCGTTTGTTTCAAAGAAACTTGATTTTAAAAACTTATTTGCTTAAGATCAAGTATTTCAATTAATATTAAATGTCATTCAAATTTTAAACAAATTACAAACAGCACTTAAATTCAAATCATTTTGAAAAACCAAAAGTTGCACTTTGTGCTGCTACAATAAATAAACAATCAACAAAAATTATTCCCTAAAATTTCTAACCCAAAAACCCTAGTTTTCTTCCTTTTCTATTCAGCAAAAAAAAAGAAACAAAACATAATAAAAAGGAAAAAAACGCACAGGAGAGGGGCAGTGGGCTGTGCCCCCCACGCAGGCCCAGCCCACCCAGGCTGCAGCCCGCTACCTTCTCCCCCAACCTCCGTACGATGACGTCGTCAATGGAGACAGCGACGTGCTGCCCCCACTGCTCCACTCCCCTCCTCCCTTTTTAACCCCCCTAGGATTCCCCTCGATGCCAAACCCTAACCCTAGCCTACCCGCATCCTCTCCCTCCTCTCTCCCACCTCCGCCGCCACCGAGAGGAGAGCGGCCGCCGGTTTTCCTACTGCCACGGCCGCCGCTCGCCGGACCTCGCCGCCGACGCCTCCGTCACCCTCCGGCCGTGCCGCGGCCACCCCTGCGAAGAGGGTAAGCCCCTCTTTCCATTCCCCTAACTCCCCCCTCGTTTCCTTGCTGTTTGTGCATCGATTTCTTCCGGCCATGGATGCGTTTGTTGCCCTGTTCATCGACAGAGAAAACAACTGTATGTGTCGCTTGCAGTTCAAATCAATGCCGAGTGGTTATGCTACAAAACCAACCCTCTCCCGTATGTTCTCAAACAGCCGCAGCAGCCTGCTGGCTGCGCCCACCGCGCGCGCAACAGCAGCTCCCAGGATCGAATCCCAGCCCCCACCTTTTCTCTGTTCCTTTTTTTTCGAATTATTCAGTAGACGAATTCCTGAACCTTAACCCCCCTCGCCCCCCTTACCTGTCAGCAAAGCCGCACCCACCGCAGTGGTTGCTGTCCATTGCGCAGCAAGCAGAGGGCAGGGGTTCGAATCCCACCCCTGCCTCTTAAAACCAATCTTTTTCATTCTTTTTTTCCTAGATCCAGATCTACTCTAAATTGCACCCAAGTCCCTGCTAGCATTTGTCTAGGTCCCTGTTAATTTCTTTCCAAGTCCATGTATCTTTTCTAGGTCCATAGTTATTTCTATCAACCATAAAAATGCTTAAACTTGGTAATTTAATAACTTTTGTTTGGAAACTCCAATTGCAAAACTTTAAACATGTAAACCACTCCATTTTAAATTCTCTACCCAAATATAATTTTTTTTACTGTTTTGAATATTTTAAATTGGTGAAATATTTGAATTCTTGTTTAATTCACTTAATTTTGCAAAATTCATAACTTGAACATAAAAATTCCAAATTCAACAAATAAAATATGTTTTCCATCCCATTTTTCATGTACTTTGCAAATATAAACTTTGTTTCATGTTTTGAATAATTATAATTGGTTAAATAATTTAAACCTTGTTTAAATCATTTAAATTTGCTAAATTCATAACTTGTTCAAATTAAATTATTTTTGAACTTATGAAATATGTTTTCAAACCAGAAAAGTATAAACTTTTCAAATATGAATTTGGTTTAATGTTTTGAACAAATAAAAATTCAAATAAATTCATACTTGAATCTAATTCATTTAAATCTTGTTTGACTTGTTTAATTCATAAATAATTCATCCTAATTCCTTTTTCAATAATTGAAACATGTAATCCACCTAAAATTGTGTGTACTTTCGAAATATGAATTTTGTTATTTGTTTTGAACAATTAAAATTGATGAAAACAACAAATGCTTGTGTAACACCTTTAAGAAACCAAAATTTCTTAACTTAATCAATAAAATTCCAAACTTGGTAAACCTTATTTCAAAATTGTTCTATTGTTGTTATCTTTCTGTTTTCCTCATCCATGCATCATACTAATCCACTTTCACATGTTGATTAGTTGTAAAGCAATTATTCCAACCTTAAATTGATGGGCTTTTCATATGCAACTCAAATTGCATGTGGGTCCATTTAATCATGTTGTTACCATGTCAACTAGTTTATTTTTGGTGCATCAATTAAATGGTCATGCATCATCCCATGATTGTGCATTATGCCATGTTATTGATTGTCTCTTTGCGTTGTTTGTTTGCTTCTTCTCGAATAGACGACGACGTTGAGACAGACGAGCTTTACAACACCCCTTCTGAGGATCTAGCTCAGCACCAGGCTGCTGAGTTTGCAGGAAAGTATTCACTCACACGAACCATTGTGTTCCTTTCAACATTGGATACCGATACTTTCGTTGTCTATTTCTGCTAGCCCTATGAATCGTTGCTTCTGTTTTGATCCTATCACATGTTATCCTTTAACCCTGATATAGCCTCACCTCCACACCTATAACCCCGTTGCTTGTTGCCCGTGTCTTACTAGCTTGCTTAGGGTTGTTTTTGCTCGAGTCTGTTACCCGTTACTTTCTGTTACTATATTTTCTATTATGTTCTGGGGCTCGATGTTAAACAACAACCTGTTAATTTTGAGGTAATAATAATTTGATGATAAGGCACCGGCAGGAGGCCCAGCGTGGTTTTGAGGCCTGCTAGTGTCGACCCTAATTAGGAAAAAGGTCTTGTCTACTGATCCATGATGAGCGCACTAACCGCATGTGGGAAGCGTGTATGGGCGCCCCCCTCAATTTGATTCGATTCGCATCTCGTCCAAATCGCCTCATTTAGTTAGGGTTTTCCATTTGCCGCATGCATATGCAGGTGCGAACCCTTGGTACTAGGGTGGAACTTTTGTAGTCGGCATTTAGGGAGACACGTTCTTAGAGTGCTATGAGGGTCCCCTTTTCTTCGTGGGGCTTGATTAGCCGTGCGCTCACTGCACGGGGTTCTTTGGGCTTGATGCGAAGAAGAGTTGAGTTGTGTTGAGTGCCCCGCTTGGTGGGAGGTATTCCATCTGGCGGGTTATTCTTACGTGTACGGCCAAATTGGTGCACCCCTGCAGGGTAAATCTTCTCGAGAAGCCGTGTTTTCCGCGGTTATGGTTAACTTGGTGAAAGTACTGGCTAACAAGTACTCAGAACAACTTACACCTAACTAATGATAACTTGACTAGTAATAGTCTTATTGACACAACAATTTGAACCATCATTAATCCAACTGTGTGAGTTATCCTCGGATTGCTTCTTTGGATAAGGGGCGAGATCCAGGATGGGTTTGTTTGGAGTTAGTTGTTAGTTGGTTCCGATACGCTATCTTATCTTCTTTCTGTTTATCCGGAAGTGGTAGTAACTCTGTAGTTGGTTAGGGCAGCCACTTGCAGCATCTTTTATATCCCCTTTCTTCCGTTGAACCCAAAGCATTGGTGCTTGGTGTTGATGGGTTACACTTTGGTGAATTGTGAGTCTTGCTTGCCAGTACGTTTATGTACTGACCCCTTTGGGGCTGTGGTTTCCGCAGACTACGCTTACGAGGATCCCCGTGATGGCTACTACGTGGAGTTTGACGAGGCTGCTGACGAGTAGATAGCGGACCCGGGCAGGATCCGAGACATCGTGGATGGACTCCGTCTTTTCGTTTCCGGCTTCTTAAGCCTATTTGGATCTTGTCTGTACTCAGACATTTTGGATGCTTCCGCTGTGTTGTAATGATGATATGTTGGGACATGTGTCCTCTGGATGATTGTATTTGCTATCTCTGCTCTAGTGAGAGCTATTTGCAACTTATTTCTATTTATTTGTGTCTTAGAGATATGTTGTGCTATCATTCTGTTAAACGCCGTTGACATACCATGTGTGTATGGTATGAAGTACGTCAATGGTAGTATCCTGATTTCTATGGGATGGTTTATGTAGACGATGAACAGTAGGGGTTGGTTGTCACACATACGTGTGTTGGCCTACTCGTAAGAGATGCGGGTGCCGGTAAGCCCCGTAATCCAATCAACTACTGTTCAACGGAACTGCGAGTATCCTCTAGAAGTCCGGGTGCGACAAATGGTATCAGAGCCTGTCTGCCTATAGGATCCCTTTTACTGGTCGCAGTTGAGTCTAGAAACTATTTTGTAGCTATATAGGAAAAAGGAAACGTGAGAGTAGGAATTCTGCCATTTTATTTCTTTCCCCACCCACCCTCCCTTTTCTGGTAAGGAAGTGCAACGTTGTTTTCCCTTCTCATCTAAACTTTCAAGTTAGGATTTCTCGTATCCTGGTTTCTCTGGGATAGTTATATCTACTAGACCATAGGAATGGAGGTGGTTGTGACATGATTTATCATGTTGCCTACTCATGATTGAGAACGGAGGCGTGTAAGCCCCGGAAGCAAATCCTCTATTCCTTAAGCAGTAGATATTGATCCTTTAGAAGCCCGGATGGGTTTTTCCGTAGTACCTCAGGAGTTTTTGGTCTCGTGTTTCCCGTTGTTGCTTCGATATCCTGTTCTTCTCAACATCCTTTTTCGTCCGTTGAAACCTTGTTGTTGCTTTCCACTTCAGTTCTTCTACCGGCGTCTAATCAAAACTTCCCCGATCATCTGCAGATGGATCTCAGGTTCTACCCGCAGGTGGTTCGGATGACTCATTGTGAGAGCACCGCCGGTTATCCGGAGATGCTGAGAGACATGGTCACTTATCTGGGGTTCCGTTGGGCACCAGAGTACCAGGTCTACGAGCAGCAGCGAGAGTTTGACCAGACCTACTACCAGGCTATCGTCTACATTCTTTCAGATGATGGCATGAGCGTTGTCCACCGCTACGAGGCAGTAGGTTCCATAGTGGATATGGCTGTGCAGCAGGCAGCTTATGTGAGTCTCACCGTCCTTCGTGCTGACTACTGGGGATTTGACGATTCTATCTATCGCCACATCCCCCGTGGTTACATCACTTCGGAGGGAGCTCACTTCACTCTCTACGACAACCTGGATGTCTACGAGCATGATAACTCCAGGCTGCACACCACCGCTCAGTTTGTGAGGCACAGTGACGCAGTTGCCAGCACACTGTAGTAGTACGGCCCAACACAGGCTATACTATTGCGTGTAGTACTGGCCCCTGGACCGTTCACCAGTACACACAACTAGATAGATATCAAAAGAAGCAAATGTATCTCATATCTAGCGAATAATCCAGAGTACAAAATTCGTTACAAGTTGCATAGCGGAAGCTAGCTCAAAACTTATTCAAGTATAACAAAGCGCATATAAGGGCTCCAGTCTTCAATTTGTGCCACAGGCGAACAAACATGTTGAGTGGAGTCACGAGACCTACGTCGATCACTCCGGATACGAACAACCTGCACGTTGGAATATGCAGCCCCCAAAAGGAGGTCAGATCATTCTGAGCAATGATGGCAAGTGACACTATGGTGGTATATAAATGGCAAGTGCTAATCTACATGCATATTTGGCTGGTGGAGTTTCAAGGCTATTTTGCATAAATGCATTTGTCCTATCTTTTGATATAAATTAGTTTTGCACATATTCTGGACACTTTGGTTGATAGCAAAGTGCTCCTAAATAATTGGACACCTTGGTTGATAGCAAGATGCTCCTACCCTTTGGATTAGCGCGCTGAAACACCATCAGGCACCTCTCCAATAACCCATAGTCAAATTTGGTAGTAATTAATAAAACAAGATGAACGAGATATGTCATGTTTCCCATCTAGTTGTTGAATTGTCCCTAACCAATGGAACACGGCTAAGATCTTAGTTTTAACCCTCGCGAGGTTTGTGCCCTTTACCCATGTTGCCTGATCGACCCCAAACACCATGATACACCAAGTAGTACCACAGAAGGAAAGAAGATCAAGCCATAAATCATAAGAAGTAGCTCCCCAAACCCACCACGAGCCGGACCAACCTACCACTAATCTACATCTCTGGACACGTTGGGTTCGAGTCACCACAACCTACAATCTATGTCTAGCCCATACTAATATGAAACATGGTTGCACGAAAATAACAACTACATAAAGAAAGTAAACATGATCTCAAGATACTGGGCGGCGGTCCCCACCAAACTTTGTACTCTGATGACTCTCTAGCAATCCGCCCAGTGGTTAATTAATTATCATGTTGTTTTCATAAGCAATTAAAATAACAATTTTCATCATAACATGATAATAATCCCATCCACGGATAGCTAGAGCATGGCTAAGCAATCTACAACTACGATGTTTTCTATCACATGGATGCTACAATCTAGGATAACATGTGATTACTCCACTTGGGTGTTAATGGAGCAATCTCTAATAATAACTAGCATAGCGATAACACTCAACTCCTACTCATGCATAACTATTATAAAAATCTAATGCATATAGTAAAATAGTAGGATCATGTGTGTCACTTGCCTTGACAGAAATTGGAGTCGTTCACGCACTCGACTCAGTCGCAACCGTAACGACCACAGTCCTCACACGAACAGCAATCGCAACTCTCGCAATCTACACGTTGCAAGCATACCACAATAAATAACCAAACCAGACAAAACAACAATGCAACATATGGATGCATGATGATTTAATAATGCAAGATAACTAATTTACTAGTTCTCTGGTTGCCTAAATAATATATGATGCATGAAAAAGTTTGTTATGCAACAAGAAGCAAAGAAGCAGCTTAACCAAATTAAATAGGGTTAATTAACTATATCTACAAGATCTTATCGAAATAAGGTTCATAAAAAGGTAGATCTAAACCTAACATACTAATAAGATCCAAAAAGTAAAATAAAACACTCAACGAAAACTTTTTGTATGAATAAGAACAAAGTATAGATTTGAAATTTCGAGTTACTCCGGTGGGCAAAAGTAGATCGGAATTATAGAAATAGATCTGTAGCTCAAATCGAAAAACTCAAAGAACGAAAGTTGTAGATAATGATGAGATGCAACTACAGTAGAAATTTGAGCGAAAACGGACGAACGGTTGAAGAGTAATTGCACTTTTGCCGCTTCAGATCTGAGACAGTAGATCGCGAAATTCTCCGGCTGTGGTGGATGAAAAGAGCTGGGGTTCTTGGAATGGATCGGTATCGACGAGATCTAAAACTCTCGTGAAGACATGAAAGTCAACCGAGCAACTCACGGACCGTGGCGAGCAAAATACCACGAAACAGATCTGAAATTGGAGTTTCGAGTTTGGGACGACCTCACGGCCGGGGCTGGGTATTTATAGGTGGATAGGTCGGTGGAAAGTTGCTCCTTGGAGTAGGGAACAAGTAGAAAGAAGCGGAATTGAATTTGGACTCTCCAATGAAGAGATATGAGGGTTTGAATGGAGATAGGTCAAGAAAAACGGGATTTAGGAGTCATGTACGTGCTTTGCCTGTGTTGGTGCGTTAGGCAGTTTGTGGGCCGGCCCATGCGAGCTCGCAGTTTTTTTTTTTTTTTACAAAACTAAAACGCTAATAACTTTTGAAATATAACTCGGAATCGAGTCAAACAAATTTCTAAAATCTTGAAATTTAAAACTCTATCATATTTGACTATTATTAAGTAATTTTAGACAAAATAAAATATTCAATTATCCTTTAGCTTATAAACACCTTATAGCAGGATTTTGAGCTTTTTAAAACACGATTTTGTTTTGGGGTTTAAAATGCAACACTCAAATGCAAGTTTTGAAACCATGCTATGCTATGCATATGCTCTAAATGCAAAACATTCCAAATGTAAGATTTGGGATGTTACACACACTATCTCAGGAGTTGGCTTCAGTCAGAGAGCAGCTCTACCTTGCTTTGACTCGTCTGGCGACTTACACCATAGACTTTGTTGGAGATGAGCGCTTTGCACGTTTCGATCAACCAGTTGGTCGTCGTCTGCCAGATGCTGGAGGTTACGAGCCGATCAGAGGTCCACTCCTCAACCTCGGTGCTGGTTACACTGGGATTCCACGCTTTGGATGTCGCACCCTGATTTCTAGGGGATACTCATCGGGCCGAACTGGATAGCAAGTGCTTGGATTATGGGGCATAACTGCTCCCACGTCCCAGCTTCCTGGTAGGCCTGCGCTTATGCGCGACAACACAAGCCCTGCTATTCCATCGTCGATGTAAACTATCCACTAGAGATCAAAGGCACTACTGTCGACGTACTTCATACCAATCACACATGGTACGTCAACAGCGTTAAACGAATGATAATCACAACATATCTCTACGACACAAAAGATTGAAATAAATTGGCTCTCATTAGAGCAGAGATAGCAAATACAATCATTCAGAGGGCACATGCCCCAACAATACCTCAGTACAATACAGCGGAAGCAATCAACATGTCTGAGTACAGACAAGATCCAAATAGGCCTAAGAGGCCGGAAACGAACAGACGGAGCCCATCCACGAAGTCTCGGATCCTGCCCGGGTCCGCTATCTACTCGTCAGCAGTCTCGTCATACTCCACGTAGTGCCACCATGTAGATCCTCGGAAACGTAGGTCTGCGGAAACCACAGCCCCAAAGGGGTCAGTACATAAACGTACTGGCAAGCAAGACTCACAATTCACCAAAGTGTAACCCGTCAACACCAAGCACAGATGCCTTGGGTTCAACGGAAGAGAGGGGATATAAAAGATGCTGCAACTGGCTGCGCTAACCAACTACAGAGATTCTACCACTTCCGGCTAACAGAAAGGAGATAAGATCGAGGATTGTAACCAACTGAAAGATAACTTCAAACAAACCCGTCCTAGATCTCGCCCCTTATCCAAAGAAACAATCCGAGGATAACTCACGCAGTTGTATTAAAGGTGAATCAAGTTATTGTGTCATCAACCTATTACTAGTCAAGTTATTAATCATTGGGTGTAACATGTTTGATCATTATGTTTAAGTTGTCCTGAGTACTTGTTAGCCAGTACTTTCACCAAGTAATCCATAACCGCGGAAAACACGGCTTCTCGAGAAGATTATCCCTGCAGGGTTGCACCAATTTGGCCGTACACGTATGAATAACCCGCCAGATGGGAGATCACCCCACCAAGCGGGGCACTCAACACAACCAACCATTCTTCGCATCAAGCCCAAAGAACCTTGGGCGCACGGCTAATCAAGCCCCGAAGAAAAGGGACCCTCATAGCACTCTAAGACCGTGTCCCCCTATATGCCGACTACAAAAGTTCCACCCTGGCCTGGGCTCGCAAAAACATGCATGCGGCAAATGGAAAACACGAACTAAATGAGGCGATTTGGACGAGATGCGAATCAGGTCAAGTTGAGGGGGGCGCCCATACTCGCTTCCCACATGCGGGTAGTGCGCTCATCATGGATCAGTAGACAAGACCCTTTTCCTATTAGGGTCGACACTAGCAGGCCTCAAAACCACACAGGGCCTCCTGCCGGTGCCTTATCATCAAATTATTATTATTACCATTAGCATTAACAGGATTGATTGATTAACATTCGAGCCCCCGGTACAATAATAATAGTAAAAGAAGTAACCGACAACAGACTCGAGCAAAAGCAACCCTAAGCATGCTAGGTAAGACTAAGGCAACAAGCAAGGGGTTTTAGGTATGGAGGTGAGGCAATATCGGGGTTAAAAAGATTCATGTGATAGGTTCGTAACAGAAACAACTACTGCTAAGGCTAGCAGAAAAGAACAACGGAAAGTATCGGTAACCAATGTTGAAAGGAACACGGTGGTTCATGTGAGTGATAACTTGCCTGCAAACCCAGTAGCCTGGTACTGAGCTAACTCCTTAGAAGGGGTGTCGTAAGTATCGTCGGTCTCAACGTCGTCGTGTACCCGAGAAGAAGCAAACAAACAATACAGAAAGATAAACAATCATTATCATGGTATTGTGCACAATCAAGGATGATGCATGACAATTAATGGTTGCATCAAAATAAACTAGCTAACATGATAACACAATTAAGATGGACCCCTATGCAATTTTGAGTTGCATATGGGAAAGGGTCCATGAATTAAGTGGAACAAGTGATTTACAATTAATTATTATGTGAAAGTTGTTAGCATGATGCATGCATGATGATAACAACAAAATAACAACAAATAACAATGATAGATGCAAGTGAAAAAGGATTGGAACAAGTTTTGGAAATCATTGATTAAATTTGGAAAGTTTGGTTACTTAAAACATGTCACACAAGCAATTATTGTTTTCATCAAGTTAAAGTGTTCAAAACAATTGACAAAGTTGATATTTGAAAAGAACATCAAATTTTAGTTGGATTACATGTTTCAAATATTGAAATAGGAGTTAGGATAATTTAATTATGGATTAAACAATATTAAACAAGTTTTAAATGGATTTGAAACAAGTTTGAATTTAATTGAAGTTTTATTTGTTCAAAACATAATTTCAAACTCACATTTGAAAAGTTCACACTTTGATGGTTGGAAAACATATTTTGCATGTTCAAAATTATTTTATTTTGAGCAAGTTATGATTTTAGCAATTTTAATTGAATTAAACAAGATTTAAATGGTTTAGGCAATTTTAATTATTCAAAACAGGAAACAAAATTATATTTGAATAGGTTATTCAAAATGGTATGGAAAACATATTTTATTTGCATTTATTGAATTAATAATGAATTAGTTATTGATTTTAGAAATTTGCATTTGAATTGTTTGAATTCAAA
Source organism: Alopecurus myosuroides (assembly GCA_028641055.1). Lineage (NCBI taxonomy): Eukaryota > Viridiplantae > Streptophyta > Magnoliopsida > Poales > Poaceae > Alopecurus > Alopecurus myosuroides. The sequence continues at coordinate 209,252,191 of CM054063.1, read as the reverse complement.
TTTGAATTGCATTTTGGAATTTCAAAACAGTAAACAAATGGATTATTTGGATAGGTAATTAAATTTAGAACAACACACATATTTAGAGTTTATTATTTGGTGTTATAGTTTAAAAGTTATTCAAGTTTTAAATTTAGGGGTCAATTGGCAATTTGAAAAGGGTTGTTTTGGAAACAGAAATGTGCAGAATACATTTGTACCGCGTGCTACCCTACCCACGGCCACTGCCCGTGGACCAGGGGGCCAGCGGGGCGCTGACGTGGCCACGGGTGCCGATGACTGGTGGGGTCACCGCGGGGCTAAAAACTTGGAAAAGAAATGCGCCAGAGGGGGGGGGGGGTCGAACCCGCAACCCCGCGGTTGTGCACGCGCGCGCTGGCCACTGCGGCTCTGCTTCGTTCGTGACAGAACAAGGGCACTCGCGCTTTTGAGCAGTCCCGTGGCGTTAACTGAACCTGCGAGTTTCAGACTCACTGAAATTCACAGGACGGAAGGGAAAACCGTCGGCGGCTCGCTGTTGCTCGCCGTGGCTGTTGCGCGGGCCGTGTGCGGAGCGGATGATGGCGTGTGCCGTGCGTGGGCCACGAGGCAGAGAGGAGAAAGCGATGCGGGAGGGCGAGCTCACCTGCTGCGGTCGTCGTCGTCAGAAGACGAGCAGAAAAACGGCGGGAGTTCCGGCGATGGCGCGGTCGCCGTGGTTGCTCCCGGCAACCGGCGAGTAGACGGGGCGGCTGAGGCAGTCGCCGTGGTTCCATTCCCGGCCACGGGGCTGCCTCGAGGGGGCTGTGCTGGCGGCGCGAAGAGGAGGCAGAGGGGGGTTGTGCTCGGTTGGTTTTCAGCCATGGTGTTCTTCAGAGGGGTGGGGAGGTGGTAGAGGTAGCCAACGGCGACGATGGAGGGTTAGGGACTAGGGTTCGAGTCTAGGGCAGAGGGAGTAGGTTAGTTATAGGGGAGAGGTGCTTGTACGGCGGCAATCGGAGAGGAGGGTGGAGAGATCGGGTGGTGGAGGTTCTTGCAGAGAAAAAGACAGAGGGAGGTGTACGGAGGTGGGGGACGATAGGGAGTGGGCTGGCGCAGAAGGAATAGGTAGATGGGCTGGGAGCATCCCATCTCCTCTTTGGCGCCAGGAAAAGACTTTGTTTTTTATTTCCTCTCCTGTTTTTTTTTGTAGCAAAAGCAAATGGAAGCATTGGATGGTTTTTATTGTGGTAAAAAGTTTGGAAAATTCAGTGTAGGTTAAGTAGACCATTAGCAAACAGATGCTAACTTCCATTGTCAAAAAGTTTGAATTTTTATTTGATATTTGTATTTCAACCAACTTTGAATGAAATTTCATATTAAATAAACCTTATGAAATCAAAGCATTTTAATAGGGTAGCCCCTATGAATTAAAAGATTAAAATTAGTTGATTGAATTGATAATGTTTATAAATTTGTTATAACTCAACTTGGGTGCTGTTTGAATGAATTTGATTTGAAATTGGAATATTTTGTTAATTTAATATAGAAAACAACCAATTAATAGGGTGAACCCTATTATTAGTTGGATTAGAAACATTGGAATGGTTTGATATTTGATAATTTCCAAATGAGGTGTTGATGATGATTTGCTTGAATTTGAAAACCAAATTGGAAAGACTTAGTGGAATTTATAACACCATTTTATTAATTGATCCATATTGAAAATTATGACAACAAATAGATGGTTTTTATTTGTGATTTTATTCCAAATGTTGTAACAGAGCAAGTATGAAAATAAGTATTTGAAATTGTTTGAGTTTCATTGTGAAAACAAATAAGAACAGATGCAAAACAAATAGTAAACAAGGCAAACAATGAAATAAATATGATGCCATGATGCAATACTTTAATAACAAGAAATCAAACATTCTAAATGGTAGGTTTTCATACTTGGGCTGTTACATTGGAGCACAGGGAGTCGACGCTATGTACTTCACCACACCTAGAGTCGCTCTCAGACCACGTCAGGTCTATGTGGATCGTTGTTCTACCTACTTTCGTGGGCGTGCTCCTCACCGTACCTCTCGTCGTACTACTCACCGCCGTCCTGCGTGATGAGCATAGGAGTACCGATGTATCCATTCTTAGCTATGTTTAGTTATTATTTGGCATTCGAACCATTTGTGGTGTGTTGGATATTCTGATGTATTTGAACATGTGATGATGTACCTGTTGGTTATCTATTCATGCGTCGGAATAATCTCTCTTTCGGTTTCCAAGAAAATCCTTTTCTATTGTTGTGCTAAAATGCATTTCCATTCAGGATGCCGCCAACAAGGAACAACCCGCCTGAGCCACCGCCAATCACGGAGCTGTTGACTCAGATGACTCAAGTCATGGCACAGATGGCCTAGTTCCAGACTAACCAGCACAACAACCAGAATGCTCCATGAGTCAGTATCAAGGAGTTTCTTAGTCTGGGGCCGAGAGCTTTCGTGGCAACACGCGAGCCTCTGGATGCTGATGACTGGATCCGTGAGATAGCTAGGGCTCTGGAGATTGCTCACGTTGCTGAGGAAGACAAGGTCAAGTATGCCTCCTACCTCCTGAAGGGTCAGGCAGCTACTTGGTGGGAGAACTACCAGACCATGAGAGCTGGCTATCCAATCACCTGGGGTTGTTTCAAGGAAGCCTTCCTGAAGCACCACATTCCAGATGGTCTCATGGAAAGGATGCGTGAAGAGTTTTGCTCACTCAAGCAGGGCAAGCTGGACGTCATTGGCTATCAGAGTGAGTTCAATCGCCTCGCTCGTTACGCTGGTGATGAGGTGTCCACTGAGGCTAAGAAGATGGCAAGGTTCCGCAGAGGTTTTAACCCGGAACTCAAGTACGCCCTCACCAACATCAAGGACAACAACTTCGAGGAGCTCGTGAACACCGCGCTCAATGAGGAAAATGGGCGCAAGGCGTTCGAGGAGTCTCGCAAGCACTCGCGTGAGGGTGGTTCCTCCTCCAACATGACCACCCCTCCGCAGAAGCGCCGCATCTCGGTGCCAAATGGTGCTGTCACTCGGGCTCCATATGCCCAAGCTTCTCCAGGCTTCGCTACCCGCCCACCCAACCCTGTTCAGATGCATGATCAGAGGGCTTCAATGGGGCAGCCAAGGCCAGGGCCTCCTCGTGTCGTCACTTGCTACAAGTGCAACCAGACGGGGCACTACGCTGACAAGTGCACGCAGAGGCAGCTACCTCCACCACCACCTCGTCCCAACACAAACCAGGCAATGGTGCGTGCTCCCCCGGCTAAAGCCTTCAACTCCAACAACAGGCCTGTCGGGAGGACCGCAAGGGTGAATCATGTCAAGATCGACAAAGCTGAGGAAGCTGCTGACGTCGTTCTCGGTATATTACCCGTAAACTCTTTTCCAGCTAAAGTGTTGTTTGATACCGGAGCATCGCATTTTTTGTGTCAAAGATTTTGGCCGCAACAAACAACCTAATGGTGGTTCCACTAAGCAATCAAATCACTGTTCACTCCCCGGGATCGCAAATGTTGACTTCCAAGATAAGTAAGGATAACCAAATCCTAATTGGAGGCCACATATTCCTTGCTTCCCTCATGTTGCTGGGAAATTCTGACATTGATGTCATTCTTGGCATGGATTGGTTGAAGGCCAATAAAGCTAGAATTGACTGTGCTCAAAAGTCAATAACTCTGTTCCACCCTTCTGGCCAGATAGTCTATTCTCCAAATGAATCAAGTTCTGTTCAGCTATTCACCCTCGATGCAAAACCTCTACCTCTACTTGAAAATGTTCCGGTGGTTTGTGAATTCCCTGACGTCTTTCTAGAAGAATTGCCAGGGATGCCTCCGTACAGAGCAGTTGAGTTCGTGATCGAGCTTGAACCAGGTACTGCTCCAATCTCTAAGCATCCATACAAGATAGCTCCTCCTGAACTGAAACTGTTAAAGGAGCAAATCGATATGTACATGGAAAAAGGTTACATTCAACCTAGTTCCTCCGCTTGGGGTTGCCAACTCTGTTCGTTGCGAAGAAGGATAAAACAAAGAGACTTGTTGTTGACTATCGTCCTCTTAACGAGAAAACCATAAAAAACAAGTATCCAATTCCTCGTATCGATGATCTTTTTGATCAACTTGCTGGAGCCTCAATATTCTCCAAGTTGGACTTGAGGATGGGTTACCATCAAATAAAGATCAGAAAGGAAGATATTCCAAAAACAGCTTTCACCACTCGGTACGGTCTATATGAATACACCGTCATGTCCTTTGGTCTCACCAATGCACCGACGACATTCTCTCGACTCATGAATTCTGTTTTCCATGAATACCTCGACAAGTTCGTTGTGGTATATCTCGATGACATTCTGGTCTACTCAAAATCTGAGGAAGAGCATGGAGAACATCTTCGTCTCACTCTCATGAAGCTTCGCGAGCATCGTCTATATGCCAAGTTCTCCAAATGTGAGTTCTGGATTCCAGAAGTTGCTTACCTTGGTCATATCATCTCTGACAAGGGCATAGCCATTGATCCAGAAAAGGTTAAAGCAATTGTTGATTGGAAACCTCCTAAGACGGTGAAGCAAGTTAGAAGTTTTCTTGGCTTGGCTAGCTATTGCCGTCGTTTCGTCCAAAACTTTTCCAAGATTGCCAAACCTCTCACTAATCTCACAAAGAAGGACAAGAAGTTCGTTTGGTCTCCACAATGTGATGAAAGTTTCAATCTTCTGAAGACTAAACTCACTTCTACACCAGTTCTGGTTGGCCCAGATACTACCAAACCTTTCCATATATTCTGCGATGCATCTCTCCAAGGTCTAGGAGCAGTTCTTATGCAAGAACGTCAAGTTGTGGCTTATGCTTCACGTCAGTTGAACGCACATGAGCAAAATTATCCCACTCATGACCTTGAACTTGCAGCAGTTGTGTTTGCCCTCAAGAAATGGAGGCAATACTTGTTGGGTAATCGCACTGAAATCTTTTCCGATCATAAGAGTCTGAAATACATCTTCACTCAACCAGATCTAAACCTCAGGCAAAGGAGATGGATTGAAAAGATTAAAGACTTTGATCTCACCATTTCTTACACTCCAGGCAAGGCTAATGTTATGGCCGATGCTCTCAGTCGCAAGTCGTATTGCAACAATCTCATGATCATGGAAAGCCAACCTCCACTTCATGAAGAATTCCAGAAGCTAAACCTTGGTCTTGTTCCGCAAGGTTATCTTGCAAGCTTGACAGTCAGTCCAACTCTCGAGGATAAGATTCGTTCTGAACAACTTCGTGATGCTGAAATCAAGAAGATGGTAGAACACATCAAGGAAGGCAAGGAGAAATTTAAGGCCTTCTCAATTGATGACAAGGGAACTGTGTTCTTCGAAGGACGCATTGCAGTTCCTCAAGTTCAAAGTCTCAAAGATGTTATTCTCAAGGAGGCTCATGAAACTCCTCTCTCCATCCACCGGGGAAGTAAAAAGATGTACCAGGATCTTAAGACACTGTATTGGTGGCCTAGCATGAAACGTGAAATTGCTCAATACGTTTCTGAATGCGACGTTTGTCAACGTGTTAAGGCAGTCCATCAGAAAACAGCCGGTCTACTCCAACCTCTGAAAATCCCTGAGTGGAAGTGGGACATGATTGAAATGGACTTCGTCACTGGTTTTCCAAAGTCCAAGAAGGGCAACGATGCAATCTTTGTTGTCATTGATCGCCTCACTAAAGTAGCTCACTTCTTTGCTGTCAAAGAAACAATCTCAGCTAGCCAGTTAGCAGAGCTCTACATAGCAAAGATTGTTCCTCTTCATGGTGTTCCATTGGAAATAAGCTCAGACCGTGGAAGTATATTCACTTCTCATTTCTGGAAAAGTTTTCAAGAAGCATTGGGCACCAAACTTCTGTTCAGCACAGCTTATCACCCTCAGTCTCAAGGGCAAGCCGAAAGAGTCAATCATATTCTCGAGGATATGCTCAGAGCACGTGGTCTCTCCTTTGGCATGAAATGGGAGGATTGCCTTCCATATGCTGAATTCTCCTACAACAACAGCTTCCAGGCAAGCCTAGGCATGGCACCATTTGAAGCTCTCTATGGCCGCAGATGCAGGAGTCCAATCAATTGGTTTGGAGCTGGTGAACGTTCACTCTTAGGCCCTGACATTGTTAAGGAAGCCGAGGAGAAAGTTCGCATCATTCGTGACAATCTCAAGATTGCTCAGTCTCGTCAGAAAAGCTACTATGACAACAAGCACAGGGACATGATCTATGCACCTGGTGACAAGGCATATCTCCGTGTAACTCCCCTCAGAGGCACTCATCGTTTTGGTGTAAAAGGAAAGCTTGCACCAAGATACATTGGTCCTTTCAACATCCTCTCAAGGCGTGCAGAAAATGCCTATCGTCTTGAACTTCCAGAAAAACTATCCAAGGTGCACGATGTGTTTCACGTGTCACAACTCAAGAGGTGTTTCAAAGATCCAGATCGTGCAGTTGATCATGATTCCATTGAACTGCAAGAAGATCTATCTTATGAGGAGCACCCTATTCGTATTCTCGATGAGACCGAGCGTAAGACTCGCAACAAGAGCACCAAGTTCTTGAAAGTGCAGTGGTCTCATCATTCCGATAAAGAGGCAACGTGCGACACCGAAGAGGATCTTCGCAAGAAGTATCCGGACCTTTTCACTTCTCAGTAGGAATCTCGGGGCGCGATTCCTTCAAGGGGGGGCGTTTTGTAACATCCCAAGTATGAAAACATCCCTAGAATGTTTGCTTCTTGTTTAATTTTTGTTTTGCATCATGGCATCTTAATCATTGCATTTGTTTTCCTTTTGTTTGCATCTGTTTTTCTTTGTTTTCACAATTGAAATTCAAACAATATTCAAACCTTTGTTTCATACTTGTTATGTTACAATTTTTCCAACTAAAAAGTTCAATCAAAACAACCATTTGTTTCCTTTAAACTATAAAGTTCAAACTATCAAATGGTTCATTTTAGTCATTTCACTTAGATAAATTTGCATTCAAATTTTATCCAAATTCATGTATTTTTTTCCAAACAGCAAACATTGGAAGGTGATGAAACTTACAAAACAAATAAACCATTTGTTTCAAAGAAACTTGATTTAAAAAACTTATTTGCTTAAGATCAAGTATTTCAATTAATATTAAATGTCATTCAAATTTTAAACAAATTACAAACATCACTTAAATTCAAATCATTTTGAAAAACCAAAAGTTGCACTTTGTGCTGCTGCAATAAATAAACAATCTAGAAAAATTATTCCCTAAAATTTCTAACCCAAAAACCCTAGTTTTCTTCCTTTTCTATTCAGCAAAAAAAAGAAAAGAAACAAAACATAATAAGAAGGAAAAAAAACGCACAGGAGAGGGGCAGTGGGCTGTGCCCCCCACGCAGGCCCAGCCCACCCAGGCTGCACCCCGCTACCTTCTCCCCCAACCTCCGTACGATGACGTCGTCAATGGAGACAGCGACGTGCTGCCCCCACTGCTCCACTCCCCTCCTCCCTTTTTAACCCCCCTAGGATTCCCCTCGATGCCAAACCCTAACCCTAGCCTACCCGCATCCTCTCCCTCCTCTCTCCCACCTCAGCCGCCACCGAGAGGAGAGCGGCCGCCGGTTTTCCTACTGCCATGGCCGCCGCTCGCCGGACCTCGCCGCCGACGCCTCCGTCACCCTCCGGCCGTGCCGCGGCCACCCCTGCGAAGAGGGTAAGCCCCTCTTTCCATTCCCCTAACTCCCCCCTCGTTTCCTTGCTGTTTGTGCATCGATTTCTTCCGGCCATGGATGCGTTTGTTGCCCTGTTCGTCGACAGAGAAAACAACTGTATGTGTCGCTTGCAGTTCAGATCAATGCCGAGTGGTTATGCTACAAAACCAACCCTCTCCCGTATGTTCTCAAACAGCCGCAGCAGCCTGCTGGCTGCGCCCACCGCGCGCGCAACAGCAGCTCCCAGGATCGAATCCCAGCCCCCACCTTTTCTCTGTTCCTTTTTTTTCGAATTATTCAGTAGACGAATTCCTGAACCTTAACCCCCCTCGCCCCCCTTACCTGTCAGCAAAGCCGCACCCACCGCAGTGGTTGCTGTCCATTGCGCAGCAAGCAGAGGGCAGGGGTTCGAATCCCACCCCAGCCTCTTAAAACCAATCTTTTTCATTCTTTTTTTCCTAGATCCAGATCTACTCTAAATTGCACCCAAGTCCCTGCTAGCATTTGTCTAGGTCCCTGTTAATTTCTTTCCAAGTCCCTGTATCTTTTCTAGGTCCATAGTTATTTCTATCAACCATAAAAATGCTTAAACTTGGTAATTTAATAAATTTTGTTTGGAAACTCCAATTGCAAAACTTTAAACATGTAAACCACTCCATTTTAAATTCTCTACCCAAATATAAAATTTGTTTACTGTTTTGAATATTTTAAATTGGTGAAATATTTGAATTCTTTTTTAATTCACTTAATTTTGCAAAATTCATAACTTGAACATAAAAATTCCAAATTCAACAAATAAAATATGTTTTCCATCCCATTTTTCATGTACTTTGCAAATATAAACTTTGTTTCATGTTTTGAATAATTATAATTGGTTAAATAATTTAAACCTTGTTTAAATCATTTAAATTTGCTAAATTCATAACTTGTTCAAATTAAATTATTTTTGAACTTATGAAATATGTTTTCAAACCAGAAAAGTATAAACTTTTCAAATATGAATTTGGTTTAATGTTTTGAACAAATAAAAATTCAAATAAATTCATGCTTGAATCTAATTCATTTAAATCTTGTTTGACTTGTTTAATTCATAAATAATTCATCCTAATTCCTTTTTCAATAATTGAAACATGTAATCCACCTAAAATTGTGTGTACTTTCCAAATATGAATTTTTTTATTTGTTTTGAACAATTAAAATTGATGAAAACAACAAATGCTTGTGTAACACCTTTAAGAAACCAAAATTTCTTAACTTAATCAATAAAATTCCAAACTTGGTAAACCTTATTTCAAAATTGTTCTATTGTTGTTATCTTTCTGTTTTCCTCATCCATGCATCATACTAATCCGCTTTCACCTGTTGATTAGTTGTAAAACAATTATTCCAACC